>PVJX010025063.1:0-27358 GCA_004027295.1 Dolichotis patagonum | reverse complement strand
TGTGTTATGTTTGATATTATTGTAATTGAAACTATGCTCAACTATAGCAGAGTAAGAGATATGGTGTTAGATACTGTTGATGTCCAGTTGACTTAATGTAAAGTACTGTGTTGCCTATGTTGTCCTCTTCTGATCTGCTCTGTACTGCCCCCTTTTGTTTTATTCTCTTTTAAATAAAAAAATAAAAATAAAAAAAATATTTGAAGTCACAGGGAGACCATATTCAACCCTTCCTCTCCAGCCTCACTGCCTGGGCTACACCTGTGGGGTGATGAGGTTGGAAGGGAGTTAATTATCTTGTTTTGGAAATTAGCTATTTCTCATTGTGGTATTTTCAGAAGGAGATGATGACTAAACCAGTATGAATACTTGGGACAAGTAGATCTCTCTTCTACTCACAAAGATCTACATCTTTCAAAGACATTTTAAATACAGCCATAATCATGAAAATATATTTAATGTGAAAACTTCAGACAATGCATGAGTATAAAGAGTACTGCAGACCCTGATTCTCCAGTGCCTCCTTTACTGAGTCTGCTAACTGCTTGCAATGTCTCCAGCACTTTCCCCACACATTTAACTTGAAAATCAATAGATAAAAACAAATACAGTTCTAGGGTTGTTTGGTTTGATTTTTACATAAATGATACCACACTGCACATATTGTTCTACAATTTCCTTTTCATATTAAAAATGCATTTTGGAAATTTTTTCCAGGCCAGTTTACCTGTCCTGCTGCCTATGATATCCCCTGAATCTGATGGATGGATGGATGGATGGATGGATGGAAGGATGTTGCTTTCCGCAGCTTAGTCACACACCAGAGGATGTAAGTTTAAGTTGTCTCTCATTTTGGTCTGTTAGAAATCCTACTTATTGAAGATTTTTGCACATTTTTTCACTCTGTCCTTTTCTCAGCATTGCTGATCCTTTGCCAGTTCATCCTATTCCTCCATCTGAACCCTTCGCAGTATCCACGACCGTGTGATTGCCATTTGGCCTTCATATTTTCTCACAGCCTTCTCCCTGTAGTGCAGGGGCTGTGGCATAGCTAGGGTCATGGTCTGGCAGGTGGAAGGCACTTTACAACCAACCTTTGGATAGACGGGCCTCTGCTGCAGTCCTCACTCACGTGTCTCCTGCTCGGACTCTGCCCAGGATGGTGCCACCACCCCTGAAACACTGAAACCATCCCCAAGGTCACCTTCTAACTGCCAAGTACAACAGCATCTTCACGACCCCGGCCTCATCCAACCTCTGCTGCTTTTGACTCTGTGGACCACACTCTAACTCATTAGTTTCAGGCTTAAAACCATGGACTGTCTCTTCTTGAAACTCTATGCTCCTTTGGGCTACGTAGCTTGGCCTGATTCTCCTCCTACATCCTTCCAGCTCTTTCCACTGCTCCCTCTTTCAGTGTGGAACTCCTGCGCAGGCCACCCTGCAGCCCCTATACAACATACGCGCGTGCTTGTACACCAAGTGCTGAGGGAACTCAGAATGCTGGCGTTCAACACAGACCACCACAGGTCTACCTCAATGGGTTCTCACAGGGTGGTCCCGGGAACCTGGGGGACCCCAAGACTTTTTCAGGGAATCCACAAAACTATAATAACTCATAATTTCAATAACAATTTCATAATAATACTAAAATATGTGTTTATTTTATTTTCTTCCTTTCATGAGTATCCCAAGGAATATCTGCCCTGTGATACTGCTATGGTTTAAATGCAAAAGCAGATATGAGAATCCAGATGTCTTCTATAAAACTAGACATTAAAAGGATTTGAAAAAAATCATGCCACTTTGGGAAGACGGAGTTCTTATAAAGGTGTAACTGGCATATTGCTGTTTAAAAATAAATGGATTTATTTACTATTTCTTAGTTTTAGTTTCTAATGAAGTATATTTCAATAGGTAGAGATAGCCCTCAGCAACAAAAGTCCATGAAGATCCTTCAAAATATTTAAGGGTAAAGAAGGGTTCTGAAACCACAAAGTTTCTTCTAAAATCAAGAGTCATCCCAACAGGTATTTCCACAGAGATGGCCTGTGGATATGTGGCCATTCTCCTGGGCCCTGGTTCAAAAGGCCCAGTGTGTGTCCTCCCCTCAGTCTGTCCCTGACACCCGCCATCTCCCTCGACTCACTTGTTCCCCAAGCCTCTCTCCAACCTCCCTCATCCCTTACCCAAAGCGCCACAGCCTTCACGGGGCCTCCTGCCTCACACACATCTGCCTGTAACTCACATGTAGCCAGCATCTTATTTCTAACACGGGCTGACATGAATATGAGGTACAATTGAGAAATACAGTAAATGTTTCATTTTGCTTGTTTTTGCTACAGTGAAAGACACATTGCCATTGATGGCTCTTAAAATATGTCCCTCACTTCAAGCACATGATTCCCTCATTTTTGCTATTTTCTGAAGCATTTCTGGAAGTCTTCTTTCCTGAGTGTCTTTATTTGCATTGTGCTGGCTCCTTAATGTCCTAAATCAACTCAAAATGTTTATTTTTTATGATTATCTTCACTTTGGGGAGGAGCCAGAAGTTGCAGGGTGTCAAATGTGGTGGATAAGATGAATAAGGACACACTTCAATGCTTTGATGAGCCTGGATTTCTGTTGGATGGCTCTCAGCAGCAGCATTCACCATAATTTTATTCACACCTCAAAAATACATTCACAAAAGAGAATTTCTTTAGAACGTGGCAAAAACGATAAGCATGTTCAAAGCAGGGGGGATATAGTTGTTTGTAGACAAGGCAACCAGCCTGTGGGCATGTGTTCTGGTAGAATCCAAGTCAGAGACAGCCCAACAGGACAGAAACTGGAATATGGGGTTGGAAAACTTCATAGGGAGAACAAGGGAGGAGTACTTTGAGGGGACTAATGCCAATGTGTCTTTTACTGTAAGAAACCTTCAAAATTTAACCATCCATCATTATTTTAATCATTCCTCAGATCAACTCCATTTAGAAGTACATCCTTCCAACTCTGTTGACTACAAAAAACACTAAATTCTGATCAATCGTGCCATGATATAACTCTGACCCTGCCCACTCACCCACTATCCACCAACAGCAAATCCAGTCCTTCTCAGAACCCATGGAGACACCTTCCCTGCTCCCTAAGAATTCCATAATGTTCTCATGCACGTGCTTTTCTCTTTACCTGGAATGCTCCTTTTGGCTTGGCAAACTTTAAGATTCAACTCATGCGTCACTCAGAGACTTCCTTCCCTGCCTCCAAAAGAACCTCCATGTTCCTCATTCTATACAGAAAAAAGGACAAAACTTGCACATGGGAGCGCAAGTCTCCCCTTTAGGCCTGGCCTACCTTCCATTTCTGGTTCAGGTGCCTCTGTTCTAGTCTCTCCTTCTCTCTGTACTAGTTACAGTCTTTCTCTCTCAGGATGGTTGCTTTGGGCTGGGGTTCAACTTCAGACCAAACTCCACAGAGGAAGATGACACTCATTCAGCCTGACAGATCAGCCCTAAGAGGTCACTCACTTAAGTCACTCACTTAAAGACTTCTACTCAGGTTGCCTCCCAAGCCTAGAGCACCTGTCCTCTCATGAGGCACAGCCCACCGTCACATCCTCCAGAAAGCCTTCCCCAGCTCTGTGGTCCTGTCCACATCCATCTCCACCCTCCCTGCTCATGCCTGAGTGGTGGCACTTATTTTGCTTTGAAAGACAGAAAGAAGGGAAGAGCACAAAGATCAACAGATGATAGAAACATAGACATTTATATTTATGTGGCTCTTCATGGTTTCGCATAGAGACTTATTTAAATTCCCTATTGTTCCTGGTGGGATGATGGGGTGAACATAAGACTTCTCCTTTCACAAATGAGGAAACTGAGGCTTAGAGTGGTACAGAGTGAAGATTGTATAGCTGGTAAATAGTAGAGACTGACAATCAGTAGGTCCTGAAAATAATTCTGTCACACTGAGTTTCACTCAAGGCCAATGTAGTATCTTGTTATTGCAGAAATGGAAAAAAATAAAATATGATGAGGTCAGGTGACCTTTTTTTAGTCATGAAGGAACAGGTATGAGAAGAACCTGTGTTTATTTTGTAACTCTGCTTTTGGGTGTGACAGAAACATGAACATTTCCACAATGAGAAGAGGTGGATTTTTGACTGGGTAGGAACACACAGTGGCCGTGTAAGGTGGTTGTTCATGGTTGCAGCTTCCTGAGAAGCCCACCAGTTAGGCCCAGGGTCCCTTTTCTGAAGAATTTTCAAAAGTTGTATGTGGGACAAAATGGCTGTTTTTACATAAAATTAACAGAAATAATTCATGTTCTTTAGAGACTTTTTTTTTTCTTCCTTGAGGCTTTAAAACAAAACTTCATGTCCTTTAAAAATTTTTTTCTAAGTAAGAGAGATCCTAGCTGGCTCCTAGTGTGCAGGAGCCAACCTGGGTCTTTAGGTGACAACCCTCCCCTGGGACGTGATGGCCCTTGGGCTCCAACACCCCAGCTGCTGGTTTGCCTTTCTATTTTTAAGACCTGAAAGTTTGAACAACCTCATGTAAGTTTTCTTCCTCAATCTTGACTGGAAGTCCAAAGCACACAGAAGATTAATAACAAAATCTTCATAGTTGCCTCATGAACTCTTATGATAATGAGCAAATCAGCACTTTCTTCCCTAGTCAATAGTAAACAAGGCAATCAGGCTGTGGGCATGTGTTCTGGCAAAATCCAAAGTGGACAGAAACAGGGAAGGGGGTGCTGAGGGGCTTTCATGGGTACAACAAGGGGAATCAGTCAGATCTGTTTCTTCTAGGGCAACCTACCAGGTTGAAGACCAAACACCTGTATCTTCTGACCAAAAGATACCCTGAGGCAATCAAAGAAAATCTGAATGAGAAGGATAAGATATGGTGAACTAACGAAGCTACCCACACCCACATCCCTACTCTCACCCCCGCTGTGTGCAGTATTTTGTAATTATAAGCTGCTTCCTTCTGTATTGTGCGTGCAGTTCCAAGGAAGTGCAAAACACCACCTCATTCCTCATGTTGCAGTTTCTCTGAGGAAACTGAGGAAAAGAGAGGATTTAGTGATTTATCCAACATTCCACAGCAAGTAAGCACCAGACTACAAAGAACCACAATTACCTAGCAAGCTCGAGGCCCTGAATTCTATTTCTGGTACCAAAAAGGTGGAAGGGAATTCCCATCACCCTTGCCAGGAGGTGACCCCTAACCATGGCCTGCTGCCAGAGGCCACAGCTCAGGGCCAAATGAGCACATTCAGCATCTTGTCCTTGTTTATGTGGCCTCTGCCAGTTCCAGAGAAATCCATGACACAGCAGCTGCCAGAATTCAGCCACTAGGATGAGAAGGTAGGCCCAGTTTCTCAACAGAGTTGAAGCAGAAGTTTTGCGGTTCAGCTCAGATCTCTAGGCCCTCAGTAGAGTTGTCGGTCAGATTTTGAGGAAGTCAAAGAGAGGCAAAGATTTCAGCCCATAAGATTGGCTTTTTTTTTTTTGACATGGGTTTTTTTAAAAAAGAAAATATTTTTTAAAATTTTTTTAATTGTGATAAGATATAAAATTTACCATTTTTAAGTGTACATTTCCATAGCATTAAGTCCATTCACATGTTGAACAACTATCACCATCATCCATCTCTAGAACCCCTTTCATCTTGCAAACTAAAGCTCCAGGGGCTAGGGATTTAGCTCAGTGGCATAAGTGCCTACCTGGCAAGTGTGAGGTTGTGAGTTCAAACAAACAAAAAAAACTAAAGCTCAACTCATTAAACACCGCTACCCTATTCCCCCTGCCCTCCAGCTCTTGGCAACCACCATTCCACACTGTCTGTGAATTTGGCCACTCCAGTTACCATGTGTCCTTTTGTCATGATTTATTTCACTTAACACAGTATCTCCAAGGTTCATCCATGTTGCCACATGTGTCAGAATTTCCTTCTTTTCTGAGGCTGAATAACACTGAGTGTATATAGCACACACTATATTTATCCATTCACCTACCCATTCATCCATCAATGGGCATCTCAGTTATTTCCACTTTTTGGTGACTGCTGCTGTGAGCAGTGGCATGCCAGCCTAGCCATTTGTTATCTTCTTAAACTTACTCCTGGATCTTCAGGCTATATGTTGCCTGTACCTTTTGTACAGATTTGTGTCATACAGGTATTTGCAGCCCTGATCTATGTTCCAGAACAATGCTCCTATATTCTGCATCCCAGTATTCATGTGTCAGATGCTGGGACTCTGCTCTGAGAGTGGCATCCTCTGGCTTGGGAGAAAAATCCATGATCAAGAGGAGGCAAAGCTGAGGTTTCTAATGACAGCATAGAATTAGCTGAAACTATCTTCAGCACAATCAGATTTAAGAGTTCAATGTGTTCATCAGCCCACTTGAAGCTCATGGAGTCCTCCTCTAGAAGTGTGGTGTTTCAGGTCATTGCCCTGAGGTCCTGATCTGCATTCACCCAGGAAACTAGCTACCAACAAACCATTATCTAGATGCTTCATGAGCACCTTGAGAGAAACAGGGTAAACTGAGCTGCATTCCTTTATCTTTAAAAGGCCTGCATACACCACAGCAGGAGGTTTTGCTTAAACTGAAGAGCTTAATCTTTCCCCCATAAAATCCTTACTAAAATTGAACAAGGATTGCTCCTCAAGGAAATTTAAGATGCTTATCTTATTTTTCAATTCAAGCACTTAGAATAATTTCAGATGTGAACAGTCAGATTGTTCAGGACAATACTCACCCAGACTGCTCACCAAATGGCCCTTCTTCCACCCCACACCAAGCGTCAGCTTCTGCTCCCAGCCCCTTGACTGAAGTCTGCACCTTGTCTGCCACGTTAACTGAGGGCAGGGGCGCATGCACTCACCATGCAGGGTATGACCTTCTGGATCTCCCAATGGATGATGGCCCAGCTGCCCCACAGGCTCCACGTTGATGCAAGGGGCCCGGTCCGCAGGGATCCCTGGAATCAGGAGAGGGCCGCCAGTCTGGGCTGCACCACAGCTGGAAGCCACTTCATGCCAACGTTCCACTTCCTGTGTGAGAAGTCACAGTCAGCTGCAAAGGTGGTTAGCAATCAAACGAGGGAGGAGAACTTGACGTTTTCACTTCAGCATGAGTCACCAAATCAAAGTTCAATAGCCACATGCAAAATGAACTTTCCAGAAGGTGGCAGCAGGAGCTACTACACAGGAAATCCAGGAGCTTCCAAGAGGAAAAGGTCAAAAAGAATCTGAGGGTGAGAACTGCAGCTCCATTCCTCACTCTTGCCTGTGCTGGGAAACAGTGTTTGATCCTAGATAATCCTCAGGGAGACAGAACCCAAAACTAAACATGAGTACAGGGGGAAGAGTGCTGAGACAAGGGAGAGAACAGAGATAGCTCTGGGGTCCACACTGGACATGGGGTGGAGGAAGACACTATTCCTTCTTTCACAAAGAGAGGAGGACCAAATAAATCATGAAATCTTTTGGAGGAGGAGCTTGCACATAGGAATAATGTGACCCCATGGTTCTCACTGCTGCCCTGCATGGAGTGGACAGTGTTTCTGCCTCCCTGGGTCAGGTGAAGTCTGACCCCAGGACCACCCGATCACAGCACTCTGCATTTGGGCGCAGGCAACAGATGCAGAGCTCAGCATTTATTTCCTGAATCTGGGGATGTCCATAAGTGGTGAGAATACAAGGGGAAGTGCCAACCAAACCACACAGCAGCCCACCTCCCAACAAACACCTCTCACAGCAACTTCCCCAAGGACACAGCCATCCAGCAGTCACACAGAATTAATTTACAATCTAGGAGCTGGTGCCAAGGAAATAAGTATGACAGAAATTAGACAGGAGTGGGCAGTGGCGCACACGCATCTGTTAACCCAGCACTCTAAATCTCATGTTTGGGGCTAGATAGTAAGTTCAAGACTAGCCTAGACTACATGTGAGACCTGTCTCAAAAATCAACAACAAACAAACAAAAAAAGAATGGCACAAATTATCCAGCATTTGTTACCCCACTTTATTTATTCCATGTTTCTCCAAGAAGACTTGAAGCAGACTAGAATACTAAAACAGCTTTGTTGAAATAAAACTTACTCTGGTATGAGAAACCAAAAGTGTAGATAAGGACCAAAATGTATAATAGATATTGTGAAATAGGAAGAAAATGTTCAAATGGAAAGGAGAACAAGGAATAGGGAAAGGGGAAAGGGAAAAAAGGAAAAGAAAAAAAACAATGAGAAAAGAAGGAAAAATAGAAACAGAGCTTTTTGTAAATAAGGAAGGGAATGGAGTTTGAAGGGAGGGTAAGGAAATGGGAAAAAAAAAAGAATCAAGTTGTGTCATGTATAGGTACAAATTCCCCATGATAAATGTGATCATTATGTATACCTAAAATGTATCAATAAACATAATTAATTTTTTTAAAAAGAAATAAAACAAATGCACAATCATAAATCACTAGAAGAAAAAGGAATATTGTCTGAGAAAGCTAGATCAAAATAGTTATTAGGTTGAAATTCTACTTTTGGATTTCTTAGCATCATAATGAATTTTCTAATAATTGACATTTGTTTACCACCTACAATATATATGATATGGTTTATCAAAGTGTCACAAGGAAAATTAAGATGAGGTCACTGGGATTAAGATGAGGTCACTGGGAAAATTAAGATGAGGTCACTGCCTGAGTTCACTTAGCAAATGGTTGGGTCAGGATTGAAACCCCAAATCACTGGGTCCCAAACCATGTTTGTTTGTTTGTTTTATGAGACAAGATCTTACTATGTAACCTACACTGGCCTTGAATTCACTATGTAGCCCAGGCCTCATACTCAGGGAGATTCTCCTGCATTTGGCTCTGAAGTGCTGGAATTACAGGTGAGGGCCACCACATCCAGCCCAAAGCATACTTTTATAGAACCTGCAATCAGCCTCTGTACTCCCAAATGCCTAAGAAAGCATGAAAAGTTTTCAAAAGAAATAAATATTTTCCCTGGTATTAAATTTCCAGAGAAAACAAAATCCTAATGATGCATGTCAAAAAAGACAATATCTTTAGCTCTGGTCCTATAGCCAGGGTGGTCTCAAATGTCCACACTTCCCTGGAAGCCATGGCAGAAGCTGTAACTTTACACCTCCGCTTGGGGTAGGCATTTCTGTAGGGAATGAATCAACACTGCCCAAGTTGTCTACCTGAACAAAGCAACAGAGCCTACAGACACATACTGTCAAGGGGCTCCTTGGGCAATCTTTCAAAGACCAGAGCAATAAGTCACAATTCCTTAAGGTATAGGACAGCAACCCAGCAAAGTAGAAATCCTCTGAGGAGATTGCCAAGTGTGACTGTACTGTGCACTTAAAATGTGAATCTGGCCCCTGGAAACTAAGAATCCTGTTTCAAGAGCCAGACTAACAGCACCTCTGCCCAGGACAGGGACCAAGAGGGCAGTCCCAGTTGCTGCATAAAAACCACGGTGAGACCCACTCAAATATCAAGTGAGTTCATATTTGGTGGAAGTCCTCGATATTCTGTGTCTTAATTGCTGGAGACATCATTTCAACTAGAAAATGTATTGCTCAGTTGTCTTCTGTAAGGAAAAAAAAAACTACCATACAGTCCCTGTACAATGTCTGGTTTAGAGAAACCTTAGCTGGATTCCCCCACAGAAAAATGACTCAGCGACCATGACTCTGGCAGGTACCCAAAAGGATTAAGCCATGGCTTAGGCTGCTTGTTGACCACTTGAACAAAAATTAAGGGCTGCCAATTTCATTTGCCCCAGCACTACCCCAGATGAGGTTCTGCCCAGGAAAGGGTAAGGAAAGCAGCAGCTCCCTCTGGTAGTGGTAGTTAGACCTCAGCTCCACTCTCCACATGCCATTGGAGTGCTAAGAAAATAGTGGGCAGCAAGCCCAGCACATTTCCTTCTCAGGCCAGGTTTAAACTTGGCATAGATCTGCAAAAGCTATTTTTGCTTACTCTGGCCTTAGCGGTGAGACAGAGGTCTGTACTTTCAGGAAGTGGCCCAGAGGTGCAGAGACTAGATCATAAGCATGTGGAGACAGATCCTCACCATAGAGGAAGGCACAGATGTGCAGGGGGGTAACATGTGCCAGGGAAGCTGGAAATCCATGGATGGTACAGGCCAGGACCTCTTGTCTTGGCTGCCTCTTCTCTGCAGCATCAGTAGACACCACAGTCTTTGTTACATAATCGGTTTCCTTGATGAGCTAAAACAGAGTATGTTTATTTGCAGAGTGACAAGGACAAACGTAGATTCAGCCCTGCTAACTGCGGCCCAGTTCTCCATTAATGTAGACCCTGAGGCGGGAGGCCATTTCTCCATATCCTGCCAATATTCAGGGTTGTGATACAGTTGTTTTTGTCCATCTGATATGTGAGGAATGGGGAAATATATGTCATGCTTATTTTAACTTTGATTTCCCTGGCGACTAAGTGAAATGGAGCATAATTTCATCCAGTTTCTGGCCATATAGTTTTCCCCCTTTTTTCCTCCATTGCTTATTTCCTGTTGTGTAGCTTTCTGCTTTTTTCTTTTTTAGCTTTTATATCCTCTTTATACTAAGTCCGGTGCTCCCAAGCTAACAAATGTCTTTTAGTCTTGAATATGTTTTGGGACCTACAGACATTTTTACTTTCATGTAGTCAAAATTATTGATTTTCCTTTCAAAATTTTTTCCAACTTTATTCAAGAAATTCTTCTTCAGCTTGAGGTTAAAAGGACATTTTCCTATATTTTCTCTAACATTGTAAAAGTTTTATTTATTACAATCACATCTTTAATCATGATCTAGAGTTTACTTTGATGGAGAAGAAAAAATCTAAGCTCATTATGATAGGCAATTTGAAGTCATCAGCTGGGACCCAGACCACTCTGCTAATTATTAGCTGTGTAACCTCAAGCTAATTATCTAACCTCTCTGTGCTTCTATTTCCTTATGTGTAAAATGAGAGCAATAATCTCATCCAGATGATACTGGTATTGCAAGAATTAAATCGATGCATGTAAATTGCTTAGAAAAGTACCTGGTATACTTTAGGAGTTCAATAGGTGACTGTTATTTTGAGCAGGGTCTTTAATGAAGATAGGATTACTAGAACTTATCTGGTAAAGTCTAGCACACTGGAAACACTGAAAAATTGTCAGAAGGCTATAGAAATAAGCAAAACAACCCTCCTAGTCCTCAGTAAAAATGCGTGCACCCCACAGTGCTCACAGAGAAACCCAGGAGGAGTAGTTGTAATTGTTATTGAGTTGGCCAATAATTTAATTCAGAACAATTGTGCATTTAAAAGTAATATTAGATTACTACAGAAAATCTGCGTGTCACTTCCTCTGAGTCACACCTCAGATACTATCTTAAGCAACATCAGAGATCTGTCTTGGTTACTTTTCTTTCATTGCTGAGACAAAATATCTGATGCCCAAATTAGAGAAGGAAAGATTTATTTAGCTTACAGTTTATGGAGGTTTCAGTCCATAGTCATCTGGCTCCAAGGCAGGATGGTGTGTCAGAGGAACAAAAGTTTATGATGGTGGGGCTGGGGGTTTAGCTCAGCAGCGTAAGTGCCTGCTTGGCAAACCGAGTTCCTGAGTTTGATCCCCAGCACCAAAAAAAAAAAAAAGTTTATGATGGCAGGAAGACAGCAAAAGCAGCAAGAGCAAAAAATAGGGCAAAAGGGAGAAGCATGAGAGAAGACTCTTTCTGTCCCTTATACTGTATGTAGGCCACCAACCCTGAGGTGGGTGTACGCTCACACCCATAATCCCAGCATGACTCAATCCCAGGCTCTAGCAGCCCACCCCTATGACTGCATAGGACTTTGAGGACACATCCAGGCACAAACAATAACAGGAACAAAACTTTGTTAAGTAATTTCAAAAAAGTGCTGTTTGATACCCTGTACCTGGCTGAGGATATGATCATGAGATGAACAAAGTTCCTACCTCTGAGTGAGTAGACATAACAGAGATAGGATTTTACACAATAGTTATAGCCACGTGGTAAATGTTAGACAAAATCAAGGCTTGCCAACCTCAGTGCTGCTGATGTTTGGAGCTGGATGTACATCCGTATGGATTATCCATGTCCATAGATTCTATATCCACCAATTCAACCGACTATGGATGGAAACTGTCTCCCCTCAAAAAAGTGCCTGTACTGTGTCTTGTCACTCTTCCTTAAATGATATAGTGTAATAATTGTTTACATAGCACTTACACTGTATTAGGTATCATATGTATTAGGTATTATAAGTAGTCTAGAGATGATTTAACATGTTTCTGCCAGCTTGAAGCACTCGTGATACCTGCTTGACTGTCCCACTGGGCGTGCTGTACCATTGGTGGTATAAATGGGTCTATCACTTCTGTGGGACTTTTTGCTAATATAATTAATAAAAAGCTGCCCTATAGAAGAGGCATTCATGTACCACCAGTAGTTCAAGCTGCCCAGAAGCAAGGCATACAAATTACAGTGCTGTCGTGAATGTGTTAAGCACATGGGAGGATGTATACAAGTTTTATGCAAATATTATGCCAGTTTATATAAGAGACATGGGTGTCCTCTAACTTTGTGTCCTCAGGAGAGTCCTAGACATGGAAAGACCACTGTAATTTTATGCTGGAGGGCTGCTCCATACCCAGAGGATGCTTAGCAACTTCCCTGGCCTACCGTGGCTATCAGTAGCACATTCTCCACTGTGAAACTAAAAATGTTCCCCAACATTATCAAGTGGTCTGCTTGGGGGAAAATCAGCCTTGGTTGAGAACTGCTGGACTAAAGGGCTGGTCAGTGCCAAAGCCCCATCAAAAAGAAGAACCCGTGTGAAGAGGCAGAGGAGCTACAGAGAGAAAATGAGGGCTGGGTTGTCCTTGAATGATAGTTAGAATAATCCAATGCCAAGTGGGAAAGTCTGGTGCTCTGAGACTTTCCAGGTGGAGAGAAAATCTAGGCATAGACTAGAAGGCACCGGAGAACACAACATAATTATATGGCTAGGACTAAGGCTCATGGTAAAATGATTCAGCTTAGGAGAAATTTAAAAAGATTTTTTCAAAAGCATTTTCAAGCCAAAAGTGGTGTGGTACATGCTTGTAATTCCAGTTACTTAGTAGGCTGATGCAGGAGGATTACAAGTTCAAGACCAGCCTGGGCAATTGAGCTAGACCCTGTCTCCCAAAAAAATCATTTTAAAAATATTTTCACTGAAATGAAATTACTCATGTGTGTGTGTGTTTATACACATAGGCTGTTTTTATAGGTTTGGAAATTTCTAGTCACCGTAGAGCTTGGGGAAACTGGTTCCTAGTGCCCTATGCTGCTAAATGGGTCCCCTGGTGCAGGGAAGGGTATGGCCATCCAAGCACTAGCTAACCTCAAAGGCTCTCAGACCATCTTATCAACCAATGGTATGGAAGCAGTGATCTCCCAGGGTGCTCTCTTACTCTGTTCATTGTCTAACCTTGGTTAGACAATCCATTTCTCTGCTATGAAGTGTCAAGTGTCTGGAGTCAAGTGTCTGCCTTGTGTTGGGTCCTA
The DNA here is from genome assembly GCA_004027295.1 of Dolichotis patagonum. Classification (NCBI taxonomy): domain Eukaryota; kingdom Metazoa; phylum Chordata; class Mammalia; order Rodentia; family Caviidae; genus Dolichotis; species Dolichotis patagonum. Next base: position 13,786 of record PVJX010025063.1, on the reverse strand, counting down.
GGGACATTATCTACTTAGTAAGATTATGATTACAGAACCCAAATAAACTGGTATTTTGGAAAATCTTCCCCTATGGCTGCTATAGTGCATAGTTCATATGGTGAGAAGCTGATTCCCTTCTGAGTCTATTGGTTTCTCTCAGCCCCAGGAGAGATAGGAGATAGTTCATATTAAGACTGTATCAATTGCTAGGAAGAGAGATTATCAGCAAAAAGCCATGAAAGCTGTGAGAAACAGAACAACCTGAATAAAGGCAAAGAATAATGAGTAATAATTCACAATGAAATGACAAGATTGAGATGAGATGATGAGATGAGATGAGATGAGATGAGATGAGATGAGATGATGAGGAGATGAGATGAGATGAGATGAGATATGTCAGTTGGGTTCTCAGCCCAATATTCTGCTCAGTTCTGTTGAACCTGGCCACAGTGCTATGGAAGACTTTCTTGAGCTGTGCAAGCACCTCCCTCCCTGCGATGGGTTGAATTGTGCCCCCCAAAGATATGCTCCAGTCCTAACCTCCCACACTCATGAATGTGACATTATTTATAAATAGTCTTTGCAGATGTAATCAAGATGTGGTCATACTGGTTTAGAGTGTGTCCTAAATCTGATGGCTGGTATCTTTACCAGAAAGATTTGGCTACAGAGATACAGGATAGAAGGGCATGTGAAGACAGAGGCAGAGACTAGATAGAAGCAGATGTAAGGCACAGAACACATCAAAGAGAGGAAACAGCAAGGAAAGATTTGTCACTGGTGCCTTTGCAGGCAGTGTGAACCTATCCTCACCTTGATTTCTGACAGCCCTCAGAGGTGACTTCTGTTGTTTCAAATCACCTGGTTTGTGTGGTTTATAATGGCAGCCCTAGGAAATGACTGCACCCTTCAACCCAAAACACCTTCCCCAGAGCTCTCAGCTGTTGTGTCGCTCATAGCTGGGCCCTCTCCTACTGTACAGAGAGCAGCTGAGGAGTGGCCCCATGCCTACAGCCGTGGCCATCAGCCAGCACTCTTGTGCCTGCACGTGCTAGGCTGTGTGGACAGCAGGACAGGTCCAGGAATGAAGCAATTTTGTAACATCACAGTACTTTTTATAAGTGCATGTAAGGAGAAAAGAACATGAAAATGTATTTTTTGGTTTTTCTCGGGGTGGTAGATAATTATTAATGAAACAACTCTTATAGTAAAGATAACAATATTCACTGCTGTCTGATGAGACTGCAGTATGTGCAAGGCCATTTTCTACTATGAGGCCCTTTATGCATGCCAAGTGCGCAGAGATGACCGTGACAAGGTGACTGTCCCCAAGATGCTCCCAGCTATCCTTCTGCTAATAGACCACTAATAAGGCACAGACCACCTCAACCCAGGGGCTCCATTGACCCTACATATGTACAACATCGAAAGATGATTTACTAAAATCATGTCCAACCACAGCCATTCCAAAGACATTTGAACTGCTTTCTATAATGACAAAGGAGTGATTATGTACAAAGGCTTTTCAGTTTTTGTTAATGACCAATCTATATTCTAGCACTGCATCAATGTGGATATAAAATGGAGAAGGTCTTAACTTATATACCATCTCTACTGGGAGGTCTACGCTGATAAAAATTGGGATTGGAGGTTTTGTGCAGTAGATACTAAATGAACCATACTCAATGCCATCTGAGGAATAGTGATGATCTTTTTTTTAAGGTGCCAATATTTTTATTTTTTTATTTTAAAGAGAATAAAACAAAAGAGAACAGAACAAAGCAAATCAGAACAGAACAATGCAAACAACAAGGCAACTGGACATCAACAGTAGCTACCATAATGTCTCCTTCTTCGACAAGTTGAGCAAAGCTTCGCACATTACAAACATAATAAAACATAAGACCTTCACATATATCAAACATAACAAAATAGTATAAAACCATTCAAAAGAATGAAAGTATTATAGGACTTCAAAATCAAATAACAAGAAATGTACAATGGCTACTATAATATCTCATTTTCCTAAAAAAAATTGTTTATACCATTTCACATAATAAAATCAAACAATGGCCCTGAAGCAAGGCCAGCAGATTGCTGTAGCTGCTGGTTTCAAACAGGAGCCTAAAGAGAATTCTTTCTGTGGTCTGATGGCCATTTCAGAACTTTGGAAATGTAATGGTCAACTCATCAGAAAGAAATAGCAGGTGAGTATGGCGGACTTTGGGGGGCCTGCAGGGGAGAGACCCTGGCACCTCAGGACCTGCACCATGTGGTTGACTTGGGGTGCCGGGAGAACAAGGAGCTCCACCCCTCTCTGAGGGGCGGCTGAGAGTGTGGCAAACTTTCGGCGGCCTGAAGGAGAGAGACCCTGGCTCGTTGGGACCTGTACTGTGTGGTTGACATGGGGTGCCGAGAGAACAAGGAGCTCCTTCCCTCTCTGGGAGGTGGCTGTAATCCTGCCAGTGGGCAGTCTGAGAATCAGACATCTCATGTTGTCCTGGCCCATGTCTCCCCTCCTTAGCAAGTGGGAGCCAGTTAACTACACATCTTGTGAAAAAATTGGCTATGGTATTTAGTATGAGCTCCCCATATGCAAAGATATGGACAACCATTTGGAAGAAAACAAGAGACAATATGACAGATAGTGAAGATCTCTGGTTGTATAGCTTTGAAATTTATGCTTTCTTAAGTCCCATTCTGTTCTGTTTTGTTGTGTTTAATTTTACCCCCCTTAAAATAAAATTAAAATATATATATATATATATATATATATATATATATATATATATATGATGGGAAAAGAAAGTGCTCTAAAGGATATAACTGAATGTATGTTTAAGTGTGTAAGATAGATGACCACATTACTGTTTGTTAGATTGTTGAGCAGAACTGTTAATAGTCTCACTGTTTGAATGTCTACGTTGTGTGCTTTAATATTGTAACTTGTACAACTATTTCCAATGATGACAGTATGTAACGTATCAAGTGCGATTTCTTAGTGTTTTTGCTTTTGTTTTGTTGTTGTTATTGTGGTTCTTTTATTTTTTTGCCTTTGGAATTCTGTATTGTTGCTACCCTTTTTCTGTTTTGTTTGGTTGTTTTCTTTTTTGTTTTCTCTCTTTAAATAAAATTTTTTAAAAAATCAAACAAAACACAACAGGATAGAACCAATCAAAACAGAAGAAAAAAAGCAAGGTAGCACTTCAAAACAAGACGATGGTAAATCAGCAATGGCTGCCATAATGTCGTTTTCTCAAAATAGCTGTTAATACCATCGCACATAATAAAATCAAACAAAACAGAATAAAACCAATAAAACCAATGAATGAAAGCATTCTAAGACTTCAAAGCAATAGAAAACCATGATTATCATAAAATATCCCATTATATTCAGAATAGCTGCCCCTACCATTTTACAGCATAAAACCTAACAAAACAAGACAGAACAAAGCCAAACCTAACAAAAGTGTGTAAACAATGCAAGAGTTCAAGATAAGGCAATAAGAAATTGACAGTAGCTTCCACCTTTCCCTCCCAGGTGTTTCCTCCCTTTTGCTTTTACATTAACTATTTTGCTTTTGGATTCCATTAACTCCTTCTGTTTCTTATGCTAGGGTTCACTTGTATGAGTACAAACTGTTTCGGCCGTGAAAATGCTCTCCAGTTGCATCCATTTACTTACAAGAGCCTTGAGATTATTCTACTTTATAGCTGGGTAGCTTTCCACTACATGAAAATGCCATATCTTTCTTATCCCTTCTGCAGTTGATGGGCAAGTTACTCTTGTTTTTGTTTTTGTTTTTGTTTTGTTTTGTTTTTGGTCTCCTGTCACATGGAACAATTGTTTTCTCTCCTTTGATTTTCCGTCTATGAATTTCCTTTCCAGTTAGATGTCTTTCTTGTATACAGTATATCGATGGATCTTGTTTCTTGATCCACTGTTTCTTTTTATTGCTGACCTGAGGCCATCTACATCAATGGTTACAACCAGCATACATTGAATTGTCTCTGCCCTGCTATTCTCCTGTTGTTTGTCCCTCCATTTTTCCCCTTCATTCAATTGCCTGTCTTGTTTGGTGATCCTCCTCTGCTGCTGTTCCTGGAACTATGGTCATCTTTATCTCTCTCTAGAATATTCTTTAGCACTCTCTGTGAGGTTGGTTTGGTAGTCATGAATTCCTTCGGTTGTTCTTTATCATGGAAGTATCTTATTTTTCCATCAATTTTGAAAGATAGTTTTGCTGGGTAGATCAATCTGGGTTGAAAGTTGTTTTCTTTCACTCCAAACTCTTCTTGATTTGATGGGTTTATGTTGACAAGTCTTCTGTGATTCTGATTGGCTTTTCTTTATAGATGATCTGTGTCTTTTCTCTAACAGTTTTTAATATTCTGTTCTTGTGCTGAATTTCTGGGATCTTGATTATTATCTATCTGGGTGTAGATTTACTTTGGTTATGGCTAGTTGGAGTCCTATATCCTCACTTATCTGCATGCCAGATCTATTTCCCATGTTTGGGAAGTTTTCTTCTATTAATTCTGTGAATATCCTTCTAATTTCATTTGTGTTGACCCCTGTTTCTTCTTTGATACCTATCACTCTTAAATTATGCTTCTTTGCAGGTGTTGAGTTGTTATTTCCTGATTCTGTGTTATTTTTAAGAGATCTTTCCTTTCACGAACACTAGCTGCAACCTTGTCTTCAAGGTTTGAAAGTCTATCTTCAGTCTCTTTCAAGCAGTTTTGCCAACTTTTGATTGAATTTTTAATTTCCTGCATCTCTCTTTGAATCTGTTTCATGCATTGTAATGCCTGTCTACATTCATTCAAGGTTTCTATCATTTTCCTATGCTCCTCTTGATTGTCTTTCTTCTTTAAAAGGACCTGCTGAACAATTCTTTCAGTATGTTTGTGATTTCTTCTTTTAACTGAGACATTTCTGATTTGACTGTTTTTACAATCTCATGAAGTTGTTTCCTTACTTCAGCTGCTATCCTCTCAGAGATTTCAGGTATGTGACTTCCGTTTTCTTCCATCACTGTATCTCCCAGACTTACTGTGTGTGGGCTAGAGGTCTGAGTTTGCCTTTTGTTCCTTTGTCTTGACATTCTCCTGGGTTCCTCCCAACAAATTGATGATGGGGTCCCAGGCGCTTCCTACATTTGCTGCCCTTAAGCAGTGTAGGGGGCTGGGACAGGCACCTGGGTTCCTCTAACTTCAGATTTACAGGGAGGTAGTAGGGTGTGGAGTGGGCTTCTCCAGAGCTATGCAGCTATACTGGGGCTTTGATGATGATCAGGGGTGCATGAAGGTGGGGCTGCTTCTCTCAGCCTGTGTGTCTACACTGGGACTCCCATGATGGTGGTAGATACACAGGGATGTGTTTGTCTGATTCTGTTAGTGGATGATGGCTGTCTGAGGGAACCAAGGGCCTCAGATGGTAGCCTACAGATGCATAGGGCTTACCTGGCTGTGTGTCCCTGCTCCTGCTGGCTGCCTGCAGGAAGGAGCCTTCTGGTGGCAACTCCCTGAAGGTGAAGGTGGCTCTGCTGGTTCTCTCTGCCCACGCTGGCCACCTGTAGGATGTGGCCTTTTGGTGATGGCACACAGTGGGCAGAAGTGGATCTGTCTGTCTCCTTCAGCCCCCACTGGGCACACGGAGGAAAGGGCCTTCTGGCGGTGGTGCCCGGCAGGCAGAGGCAGGTCTCCTCCTGGTTCTCTCGGCCCACGCTGGGCACGCAGATGAAAGGGTGTTTTGGCAGCGGCACCTGGCAGGCAGAGGCGGGTCTCTTCCTGGTTCTCTGATGATCTTATATACAAACTCTCAGTCACTTTTCTCAATTATCCAGTGCCACTTCCTTCCTTACAGATATGCTCAAATTTTCTGCTGCCTGAAAAATCAAACTAAACATCAGGGCTTTGTATTCAATGGTCCCTGCATCAATTTCCACCTTCCTTTTTGTCCTCACTTGTCTTCATTGTCCTCTGCTTTGGACAAAGCATTATACTGCTCTGCCTTGACATTCTGCTCTTTATTACCTTCAAATGTTTCTGCTCTTGACTCAAGTTTTCTGTCTTGAATCCCACTCTCTCCACTGGACCAAGGACACAAAGCAATGGTTTTTTTCCAGGAATCAGAGGTCATCATGGCCTAGACTCACAGCAACAAACCACACTTTTCTAAATTCACTTTGTATATAAACTCTCTTGTTAGTTGTATTATATGCAATTTTTCTTATTTATTCATTCATTTATTTAGATATAGAACACAGGGGTGCTCTACCACTGAGCTACATTCCTAGCCTTTTTAATTTTTCATTTTCAGACAATCTCACTAAATCATCCAGTTTGGCCTCAAACTTGTAATCTTTCTTCCCTGGACTCCTAAGTAGCTGGGATTGCAGGCATGGTCCACCATGCCTAACTCCATATATGCAGTCTTTTATGTGTCAGTTTTCCAGTGTCTTGGGCAAAGTAAATAAGGCCAATGCAACTTTGTAACTGTACACTAAACATCATTCAAAAACCTTACCCATTTAAGTAACAAGGAACAGGACAGGGAGCAAAACATAATCTTGTTAACTCTTGTTGGTGTCCCTAATAGCCCTGTGTGAGTAAAATAGGTAAGAATAAAGACTGTCTCACTGGAAAGACTAATAACTGAAGTTACCTGCTTTAAAAAGAGATAATTTTGAAAATGAAGGGGATCTCCACTTTCTATCATTCAGCAACAGGAAGCACAGGTTTTTCTCAAATTTCCCATCAAAACATAGTTTCATAGCAACAGCCCGGAAAGGTAAGGCAGGTTTCCGTGATTTCGATTTTACTATCTGTTATGCATTCTTTATGACTCAGTCTAATGGTAAGAAACGTCAACCCTGATATTAAGTTCTTTTTATGATTAGTGAAAAACAAAGATGAAATATATCTTCCAGTAACTGAAAAGCAACAAATTAAAGGAATTTATGAAAATCTGATTGTTGAACTCATATAAAGTTTTTTTCTTATTTAGCCTATAACAGTTCTGACTAAAATCTTGGAAAATTCTACTGGTACAAAGCAGTAAGTCAAAAATTACAGTAAGCTATTTTAATACCAAAAAACCTACCCACAGTTCACTCAACTTTTTCAGTTTTAGCAGCAAGTAGGAAATATCACTGAAGCCTGGTATTATAAGTTTACTGAGGGTTTGGTAGTATAGCTCAGAAGTAAAACACATACTTGGCATGCATGAGGTCCTAGGTTCAAGGCCCCACACCATGGTGGAGGTGATGGGGGTTGGGGGATGACTTGCCTAAAACCTAGAGAAAGGCAAAACCAAAGAAGCAGAACACATTGTCACTTTACCCTAGATATTAGCAGTAGTAAGAGCCAAAACTGCCCTGTATCTAATCAAGGATACTTGATGAACAGTATTAGAAGTCATTACCTTAAAATCACTTTCTGATTAAAGTGTTTTATACACATCTTGTTAAAAGCAGTTTCTCATAATTTGCAATTAAGGGTTGTTTTTCCTGAAAGTGCTAGGCTCAGGGAATTTTACTACTTTGGTTTTTCCCACTGGATCTATTAAAGTTTCTTCCATTTTCACTAGGTTATTTCTTCTCACTGCTCCTTTCACATGCAACCAATGTTCCCTACTTGTTCATTCTTTCAGACTACATTTCAGAATATTCTGTATGGACAACATTTATATTTCTGTATTTAGGGTGACAGTAACCTATATAATTAAAGACTTTTCTACTGAGGGCCAAGAATTATGTACAGTAATAAAGACATATCTGCTCTGTGCAGTATGCTGGACTAGATCTTAAATGTAACTATCCCCATACAATATCCACATGCCACATAAATTAGTGACCACAATTTTAAATGTATTGAAGAGGTTGTGAGACAATCTCAGAACTCAAAGTGATAAGCAAACCAGTTAGGGTAGACCTGTAGGCTGAGCTGGGGACTAAAGGCCTCAGGTCACACTGAGGAGGGATATTGATAAAGACAAGGGTTTGGGCCTGAATGAGTTAGAAAGTGAATCTAAGATCGTCACATCAAGCCAGAAAATAAAAAGTCCCAACATCATGGAAAAAAATAGGCTAGGAAAAAATGTTCTGCAGGAATCTTCCCTAGCTCAACAGTGAAAAAAGAAGATAGAAGACCTTAATAATAGAGATGTATTTCTCGCCATTTGCCTGGGGGTCCAGAGTATACTATGCATGCATGTAGAAACTCCAAACCAAGAAATGAGAACAGTCCCTAGGCCCTAAAAGCAAATATAAATTCATCTGTAAAAAAGCAACCTCAATGTGGCTAATTTCAGAGTTCCAAAGTACTTTTATTTTAAGGAAACAAAATCAAAATATATAAGGAGGGGGTAGGGGTGTGTCTCAGTAGTCAAACACTTGTCTAGCATACACAAGGACCTAAGCTTGATCCACAGCAACAAGGGCAGAACACACACACACACACACACACACACACACACACACACACACACACCACTGTGGATAAGTCAGTAGCTTAAAATGAAAGATTTTAATTTTTAAGAAAGAAAGATATTGGAAGTACCAAAACAATATAAAACAACAGTAAAAATAAATAAGCAAGGAACATGCAAGTAGGAAAATCTGAAAAAGAATCAAACAAAATTTTAAAAACTTAACCATTGAATAAATACATATTTTTTGAACCACTGAATATGAAAATCCAGTAGGCATGTTAAACAGCACATTGGACATACATGAAGACAGAATAAGTGACCTGGAATACAGCTCTGAAAAAAAAAGCACTCAATGCACCATATGGAAAAATATGAGAGTTTAAATACAAAGAACAGAACAAGGAAACCCAACATAAAAGCAATTGGCATGTGGAAAGAATGAACAGATAGAATTGGAGAGGTAATATTTCAAAAGAAAATGGCATAGATGGCTCCATAATAATGAAAAACATGAAGCTATCTGTCACAGAAAACAATATCCTAAAATGAAAAAATCTGTATGTAAACATGTTATAGTGACATTCTAGAATACCAAAGAAAAATTTAAAAGCAGCCAGTCTTGCAACAAATGGTACTCATGCAAGAGGCTATCCATAAATAAAAATAAAAACAAAATTCACATATACTTCAAAAATGGATCACAGACATAATTAAAATATTTTTTCTGCAAAAGACTGTTAGGAAAATGTAAAAACAGCTGGAAATACAAGCTACATCCTTGGAAAATGTGCAAACAATGCACTTGACAAAAAACTAGTATCTAGAACATACAAATTCTCAAAACTGAGAAACAAAAAATATCTAATTAGCATTGGCACTAATGTTAATTTCACCTAACAGGACATGCAGATGGCAGAGTTCATAAAATATTTAAGATCACTAGCAATCAGAGAAATAGAAATTAAAACCCAAATGAGATGATACTACATATTTAACAGAATGGCTAAGATAAGCTATAGTAACCACATCAAATGTTGATGAGAACATGGAGAAACTAAATCACTTATACCTTGCTGGTGGGAATGTACAATGGATCACCTACACTGGAAAAAAGAGTTCAGCAGTTTCTTAAAAATCTAAATATGCAGCTGCGTGCAGTGCTACATGACTACAAGAGGATGGCAAATTTGAGCCAAGCTTGGGGAACTTAGTGAGACATCATCTCAAAATAAAAATACATGGAGATGTAACTTAATGCAAAGGTGCTGGGTTCAAACCCCAATACTGCAAACAAACAAACAAAAAAATCTAAATATACAACCAGGTCCATAGGGCCAGTTACTTGGGAAGCTGATATGGGATAATCACTTGAGCCTGGAAGTTCAAGACCAGCCTGGACAACAGAGCAAGAGCAGAAAGGGAGAGACATAGAGAGGGAGGCAGATGGAGGGAGAGAAAGGGAGAGAGAGAAGGAAGAAGGGAGGGAAGGGGGAGAAGAAAGAGGAAAGAGGAAAAAATGTATAATTACTATGTGACCTAGCAAATGTACTTCTGAGCAGTTATCCAAGAAAAATGAGAATTCTGTTCCTTCAAAACCAATGGCACAAGCCGTGGCCATGCCAGGGTGAGAAGCAACAGCATTTCCTGAGATCCGCACCATGCTGGAACTTAGGGTGCTGGGTAAATGAGCAACCAGCCAGCCTCCCTGGTAAGTGGCTGTGGTCTGGCAAGTCAAGGCCATGCCAGCACAAGAAGCAGCAGCGTTTCCTGAGATCCATGCCATGTTGGAACTTAGGGCGCTGGGAAAATAAGCAACCAGCCAGCCGCCCTGGTAAGCGGCTATGAGTCTACCAGCACATAGGCTGAGAATCAAACATGCCATCCCTTCCCTCCTCCCCACCCCATTAGCAAGTGGGAGCCAAAGATCTGAGCACCTCTTGGGAGGTTGACCATATATAATATAGCAAATAAGGGGGATTTCCTTCTACCATCTTTTTGGATACCATCTTTATCACTGTTTGGTTAGTCCTGATTTATGGTATTGCTCTATTCAATATTCTGTTTTGATAAGTTCTATAGTATTCTGTATTTCCTTTGATTTTGCTATACCTGATTGAAAGAACAACTATTGTGAAGATAACGAGATATACTATGGTACCTATTACTGTTATCCCGGTAACCTGCTGTGAAGTTCTGTACCAATTTCACTACACTGTCTCAACTGGCTTTATTCCATCCTGTTCTGTTGTATTTTACTACCTTCAAATTAATAAAAAAAAAAATTAAAAAAAATAAAAAAGAAATACATTTAACTTGAAAGGAAATTTATAGACTGAAAATCAAAGGAGCAAAAACAATTGCTCCATACAACAGGAGATCAGGAAAAAAAAAAAAAAGTGAGGATAATTTGCCCATCAACCAGAGAATGAGTAAGAAAAATATGGTATTTTCGTACCATGGGAAGCTACCCAACTATAAAGTAGAATAATCTTGAGGCTTTTGTAGGTAAATGGATGCAACTGGAGATCATGTTCATGGATGAAACAGTTTGAACTTATACAGGTGAACCCCAGCATAAAAAACAGGAGTTAGAGGGATGAAAAAAGCACAATGTATACTATAAAAGTGATAGGGGAGGAAACACCTGAGAGGAGAAGGTAATGACACTGTTAACTTCTTACTGTCTTGGCTTAAACTCTGGTATTTTCACAATTTTGTTAGGCTTGGTTTGGTTCTGTCTTGTTTTGTTAGATTTTACTGTGTTTGATGGTATGGGCAGCTATTTTGAACATAATGGGATGTATTATGGTATTCATGGTTGGTTTTTTATTATCTTGTTTTGAAGACCTATAATGTTTTCATTCATTTGTTTAATCAGTTTTATTCTGTTGTGTTTTGTTTGATTTTATCATGTGTGATAGTATGGACAACTGTTTTGAAGAAAACGAGGCATTATAGAAACCATTGTTCATTTCATATTATCTGGTGTTAAAGTCTTGTAATGCTTTCATTCTTTTGATTGGTTTTATACTATTTTGTAGTGTTTGATATTGTTGTGTGTGAAGATATGGACAACTATTTCAAAGAAAACAAGAGACATTATGGTAGCCACTGTTGATTTCCTGTTGTCTTGTTTTGAAGTCCTGTGTTGCTTGCATTGTTCTATTCTGATTTACTTTGTTCTGTTTTGTTTTGATTTATTCTCTTTAAAATAAAAAAGATTTTTAAAAAACCAACAGCAGCTTTATTATAATTTCAAACTATAAATAACCCAGATGTCCTTCAATGGGTGAAAAGCTAACCAATCAGTGGTATATTCACACCATGCAATCCTGCTCAGCCATAAAAATAAGTTAGTACATGCAACAATCTGCAAGATTGATTCAGGGAATTTAGCTGAGTGAATGGTGTTCGGTAATCCCAGGACTACATATAAAATTCCATTTATTGGACACACTTATTCGAATAGAAAACAACTAAGTAGTTGCCAGGATTGGGGAGGAATCTATAGTTTTAAATGGGCAACATAAGCAGTCTGTGTGATGATGGGAATGTTTTGTCATTCTGTCAATACCAACATCCTGGTTATCTACTGTACAAGAGTTTGCAACATGTCACCCAGAGAGAAACTTGGTACAGGGTACATGAGATCTCTCTGTATTTTTTCTTAAAAGTGTATGTGAATCTACAATTATGTTCAAATTTAAATTTTTAATTAACAGAAAAGCAGCCACAGAAAGTTACATCCAAAAGAACAACATTAAGAAGAGAACAGATTTCTCTACAACAGGAAAAAAGACAGAAGAAAAATACAAAGTACTGAGAAAAAAAAAGTAACTATCAGATTAGAAATGTGCATACATTGGCCCTGAATCAAGGCCAGCAGATTTCTATAGATTCTGGTTTCAAACAGGAGCCTAAAGAGAATTTTTTCTGTGGTCTGTTGGCCATTTCAGAACTTTGAAATGTAATGGTCAATCCATCAGAAAGAAATAGCGGCTATGAGTGTGGCAGGCTTTGGCAGCCCGCAAGAGAAAGACCCTGGTGTCTCGGGACCCACACCATGTGGCGACCTGGGGTGCTGGGAGAACAAGGAACTCCCCCCCAACTCTGGTGGGCAGCTGTGAGTGTGGCAGGCTTTGGCGGCCCGCAAGAGACAGACCCTGGCATCTGGGGACCTGCACCATGTGGTGACCTGGGGTGCTGGGAGAACAAGGAATTCCTACCCTTTCTGGTGAGCATCTGTGAGCCTGCTGGCGCAAGGGCTGAGAATCAAACATCTCATGTCATCCCATCCCCCATTCCCTATCCCATGTGTGCCCCCCCCTTAGCAAGTGGGAGCCAGTGAACTGGACATCTTGTGAAAGATTGGCTATGTTGTTTTGTATGAACTTTCCATATACAAAGATATGGACAACCATTTGGAAGAAAACAAGAGACAATATGATAGATAGTGAAGATCTCTGGTTGTCTAGCTTTGAGATCTATGCTTTCTTATGTCCCATTTTGTTCTGTTTTGTTGTTAAATTTTACCCCCCTTAAAATAAGTACATACAGAAAATCAACTTTAAATATGTGATTAAGAACACTGTTGATAAACAAAAACTACCATAAGTGTTTACAATCAACAGACTGTCAGAAAAGGTATATCAAACGGCATGCTTCAGGACAAAGGAAAATTATTCTAGGCAAGAGCCTGAGACACAAGAATAGTTATAAAAAGAGTAATATCCACAGGATCTAATTTTAAGAGCAAAAATCACAAGCTAAGACTAAAATGTTGAGTGACTGTAGCACAAATTGAAAGAGATAAAAAGATGAAAATATTAACAAGATACTGTAAGTATAGATACTAAAATTGAAAGAAAATTTTGCAAAATAAAAAAATGGGTAGAATTTAAATACTTTTTAAATTAATCCAAAAGAAAAATGGAAATCACAAAAAAGCGTACGTAAGAGGACAGAAATAAATTCAAGTACTTCAATAATCACTAAAATGCACTAAGCTCATGAGTTTTTAAAAACTAGTTATAATGCATATTAAAATAAAAAAACAGGCAGACCTCCATCTCTGCGCGACTCTTTGGGACTGGTAAGCACGCCCTTCATCCGCAGGGAACTGCCTGGAGATCGGCATCTGGGCCAGCTCTGTTTGGCCCCGTAGCCCCGCCCTTCACGCCCAGGAAGTCTCCCAGAAAGCAGCATCTCAGCCTGTCTCTTTGGGACCCGAAACTCTCGGACCTGCAGAGTGGCCCGGGCTGTTTGGATTGGGAATATTGTGGAGACTGGCATCTTGGCCAGGTCTGTTTGGGATTGGGGACTTTTCAGAAACCAACATTCTGGCCTGACTCTTTGGGACCTGTAGGC
>PVJX010025062.1:0-27359 GCA_004027295.1 Dolichotis patagonum | reverse complement strand
CCAAAGAGTGGCGCCGAGATGCAGGTCTGCACAGACTTTCGATCCAAACAGCCCAGGCCACTCTACAGGTCCGAGAGTTTCGGGTCCCAAAGAGCTGTACATATATTTCTGAGATATGATGTTTTAAATTCTTCTGAGAAGATATCCAGAAGGGGAATAACTGGGTTAAAGGGACCTCTAATATTAGTTTATTGAGAAATATCCACATTGACTTCCACAGTGGTGTACCAGTATACAATCCCACCAAAATGGAGAAGGATTCCTTTTTCCACGCATCCCTGCTAGAATTTGTTATTGGTTGATTTCTTGATGATAGCCATTTTTACTGGGATGAGACAAAATCTCTGGGTTTTTACAATTTGTTTCTCTCAAATGACCAATGATGTTGAACATTTTCTCATATATTAATTTGCCACTTGTATTTCTTAATCTAGGAAATGTCTACCATCTCACATACCCTGCTTTTAATTGGGTATTTGAATTTGGGGGGGTCTGAATTTTTTAAATTCTTTACATGTTCTAGAAAAAAAATATTTAGTCTGAGGGAAAATTGACTAAAATTTTTACTCCTCTGTGGGTTGTCTTTTCATGCTTTTGGCAATTTTTTGATGTGGAAAGCTTTTTAATTGGATGAGACACCAGTTGTGGATTCTTTTAAGTATTTCTCATGCACTCTGGGTTTTGTTTATGAACTCTCTTCCTACACCTATATCCTCAAGATTTCTCCTACTGAATCATCCAGTATATTTATTGTTTCTGTTTTAGAATTTGAAAATTTGATCCACTTGGACTTTAGTTTAGTGTGTGGTGACAGACATGGGTCTAGTTTTAGTCTTCAACATGTAGAAAGCCAGTGCTCCGGCACCATTCATTAAGGTGTCTATCTTTCTTCCAGTGAACATTTTTTGGCACCTTTGTCAAAGATAAGATGGCACATTGTGTTTAGAGTTGTGTCTAAATCTTCTAAGTCATTATACTGATCCATGGGTCTGTTTTTTTGCCAGTAGCATGATGATTTTATAACAGTAGCTTTGTAGTATAATTTCAAGTCAGGGATTGTGATGCTCCTGCCTTGCCTTTGTTATCCAGAACTTATTTTGCTATTCTGGGTCTCTCCAATTTTAAAATGAATTTTAGGAATGTTTTCTCTACTTCTGTGAGGTATGTTAGTGATATTTTGATAGGGATTGCATTAAATCTGTTTAACAATTTTGGGAGCATAGCCATTTTCAGTATATTTGTTCTTCCTTTCCATGAGGAAGGAATATCTTTTTATTTTCTGATATCCTCTTTGATCCCTTCAGAGTACTGTAATTTTCAATATATAGATGTTTTACTTCATTTGTTAAATTGATTCATAATTATTTCCTTTTTGGGGTGCTAATATGAAGGATGAGGCTTCCCTACTTTCTCTCTCTGTTATATTGTTCATTTTGTACAGCAATGCTATTGATATTTAGTGTTGACATTGTATCCAGCTGCACAACTGAATTTGTTGGTTAAATCTAGATGTCTTTTTGCTGGAGTTTTTGGGACCTTCTATATAGAGAATCATGTCATCTTCAAATAATGATAATTTAACTTCTTCCTTTCCTATACTTATTCTTTTTATTTCTGTCTTTTGTCTAATTGCTCTGTCTACTATTTCCAGAATCCTATTGACTAGGAGTGGTGACAGTACACATCCTTGTCTTGTTCCTGATTTTAGGTTGAAAGATTTCAATTTTTGTCCATTTAGCATTATATTGGCTTCTGGTTTGTCATACATGGCTTTTATCAGATTTAGATAAAGACCATCTATTCCAATTTTCTGTAGGGTTTTTGTTTTAATCATGAATAGTGTTGGACTTTGTCAAATGCTTTTTATGCATCTATTGAGATGATCATATGATTTTTGTCCTTAACTATGTTAACATGGTGTATAACATTTCTTGATTTGCATATGTTGAACCATCACTGAATTGCTAGAATGGATTTCACTGAGTTGTGTTGTATAATCCTTTCGATGATTTGCTATATTATGTTGGTTAATATCTTACTAAGGATTTTTGCATCTATGTTCATTAGGGAGATAGGCCTGCAGTTCTCTTCATTGATTGTGTCTTTCTCTGATTTTGGTGTTAGGGTAATACTTGCCTCCATGAATGAATCAGGGAGAATTGCTTCCCTTTCAATTTCATTGAAGAGTTTGATGAGTTTTGGCATTAAATATTCACTAAATTTCTTGTAGAATACAGCAGTGCATCCATTGGAACCTTGGCTTTTCTTTGTTGACAATTTTTAATCACATTTTCAATTTCATTAATTAATATAGTGTTGTTCAGAATTTTTGTATCTTCTTCATTGAGTGTTGGTAATTCGTGTGTGTATCAGAAACTGTCCATTTCTTCTCCATTTTCCATCCAATGAGAGTGAAGACTTTTGAAGTACGTATTGATGATCTGATATTTCCAGAATCTGTATTGATTTCAACCTTTTTGTTCCTTATTACGTGACTTTGAGTTTTTCTTTTTTTTATGTAAGATTGTCTAGGAGCTTATCATTTTGTTCATTGTTTTAAATGACCAATTCTTGGATTCATTTATTGTTTGTATTATTTTCTTTGTCTCAATTGAATTAATTTCTGTTCTGATCTTTATTACTTCCTCCCTTGTATGGACTTAGGGCTTGACTTGATCTTGCTATTCTAGAAGCTTGTGCTATAAATTAGGTTGTTTATTTGTATTCATTCTGTTTCCCTGATGTTGGAATTCACTACTGTAGATTTCCCTCTCAGGACTGCTTTCACTGTGTCACACAGGTTCTGGTATTTTGTATGAGCATTTTCATTTAGTTGTAGATATTGTTTAATTTCTAATTTAATTTCATCTGTTACTCATTGGTTACTTGTGAGGGTGTTATTTATGTTCCATGTATTTATGGATTTTTTGTAGTTTCTTTTTTCATTAATTTCAAGTCGCATTGCACTATGGTCAGATACTGTGCATGGGATAATTTCAATTCCTTTGCATTTACATATGCATGTTCTATATGCTCGTATATGGTCTATTTTAGAGAATATCCGATGTGAAGGTGAGAAAAATATGTATTCTGATATTGTTGCATATAACAGGCTGTAAACATCTATTAAGTCTATTTGTTCACAGGTTTGGTTTAGTTCTGATATTTCTTTGCTCATTTTCATCTGGTCAATCTATCTATTTGTGACAGTGTGGTATTAAGATTCCCCATTACAATTATATTATTGATTTTTTCATTGTTTTGTCTATTAATACTTGTGCTTAGGCTTGGATTTAGCTCTGTGGCATCTGCATCTTCCTGGCAAGCATCAGGTTGTGAGTTCAATCCCCAGTACCAAAAAAAAAAAAAAAGATTTTGTGCTTACCAGGCAGGTGCTGTGCCACTGAGCTATATCATGAGTGCACAGGGCTTTTATTTTCCTAGATCCATTCTACTACTTTGTCTCTTTTGATTGGTGAATTTATGTCATTTACATTTATGGTTATAATTCATATGTACAGGATTACTTATCTTTGTCTTGTTGTTTTCCTGAGGCTGATTCCCTGCTTTACCCTTCTGTTTAACTGCTTGCCCTGCCTAGTGATTTCTTTCTGTTTTTGTTCTTAGAATTGTGTTCATTTTTATCTCTGTCTAGAATGTCCTATGTAGGATTGGTTTAGGGGTCATAAATTCCCTCAGCTGTTTTTTGTTATGGAAGTATCTTATTTCTCCCTCAGTTTTAAAAGATAGATTTGCAGGTTACATCAATCTGGGTTGGAAATTGTTTTCACTCAGGACTTGACATACTTCACTCCAAGTTCTTCTTAAGTTGAGGGATTGTTTTTGTTAGTCTGCCATGGTTCTGATGGGCTTTCCTTTATAGGTGATCTGTTTCTTTTCTCTGACAGCTTTTAATATACTGTTCTTGTGCTGAATTTCTGGGATATTTATTATTATATTTCTTGGTATAGATTTATTTTGGTCATAGCTATTTGGAATTCTAAATGCTTCACTTATCTATATGTCATAATTTTTTCTCATACTTGGGAAATTTTCTACTATTACTTCTGCCATTGTATTTTCATTTTATTTATGTTGTCTCCTGCTTTTTCATTTACATCTATCAGTCATATAATTTTTTTATAAATTTTCATTGAAAGGTAACTGCACTACTGCTTCATTATATTAATTTTCTTTGCATTGTCTTGCAGCTGTTGAATTGCTATTTCCTGTTATTTTGTTATTTTAAAGACATTGTTCCTTTCATGATCACTAGTCACAATTCTGTCTTCAAGGTCTAGAAGTCTATTTTCAGTTTTGTTTAAATGGTTTTGTAGATTTCAATGAAATTTTTAATTTTCTAGATATCTTTTTTAATCTGATCTATGCATTCTGTTTCTCTCCTGTATTAGTCATTCATGGTTTCCTGCAATTTCTTATGCTACTCCATTTTTTGAAATTTATGTCTACTCTAGATTTGTTGTGCAATTCATTTATCGTGGTTGTCATTTCTTTTTTACCTGAGAGATTATTTCTGACCTGATTTTCTCTGTAACCTCATGGATTTGTTTCTTTACTTCAATTGCTATCGTTTCAGAAATGTCTGGTGTGTGTCTTCCATTTTCCTCTATCTTGTGTAGTTCTTGTGTAGTCCTGGTGTAGTTCTAGGTGGGCTGGATGTCTGAGGTTTTACTTTGCTTCTGTATCTTGTCATTTTCTATTTCAAATATCTATATTTTTTCTGTGTTGATTCTTGCAATTTTTTTGTAGTAAGTAGCTTTATCCCTAGTATCATGGCCTTTTAGGAAGTTTGTTCCTTGGGGATGTCTTCTGTGTGTAGAAAGTTGTTGGTTTGTGTCTGGTCCAATTAATTAAGGGTGAGATGTTGGTATCTGTTTGACTCAGTTTCCAGGCCTAGTGCTGCTGTGGGTTGAGATTATTACCTCAGAGCTTCCTAGTATTGTTATGGAAGAAAGAACAACTGACTACAACAGATACTTTTACAGGCAACTAAGCTAAAAAATGTTATAAGCATTCAGACAAGGCTGGGCCCTCAAAGGAGCCAGTGCAGAAAATGAGGTACCTGGCAACTTTGGGAACAAGGGACACCTCCACTGTGGGCCAGACTCCAAGACCAAAGATAAATCAAATGCAGTCACATACTTCCTAGGGATAGGCATCAGGAATTGATATTCTAAATAGGTCTCTATCACCCTGAGGAAGCCATGAATCGCCATCCAACTCCCTACAGGAAGAGTCACTGCTCTTCACGTCCACTTTCTGCATGACTCACTTTCCCATTTGCTACCAATTTAATCAATTTTTACCTGAACAATCAATCTTATTTGTTGTACATCATTCTGTCCCACCTAATGCCCACCTTGTGAGTTCCCATTTTCCCCCCACCTTGGACCTGCCTCATGTTGGGGTTTTGCTTTCTAAAATCCCTAGAAAAGGCAGGGTCCTTGGCAACCATTTGGGACTCCTTCAGTCTCTCAGACAGAAGCTTTCTTTCTCTCAATGAATATACTGTGCTCTTAACCTTTGTTGTTCCTAAAATTCATTCTTCAATTTTAGGAATTTTAACTCGTACCACACATCTAGTAGGTTGGGAGTTTCATCTCCTATATCAATATGCCATCTTAGCTAAATTAGTATAATTATCAATAACAATAGAATAAAGTATGGTTTAGAAACTGACAAACTGTGGTAACTATTAGTTATGTACCTTAAACCATAGGACCAAAATCTATAGTTATCTAACACAATTGATTGTAAATTGCAAACTTATATGCAAAGTTTTTCTCATTGGAAGATTGGTTTTACCCTGTGGTGGGGAAATTTAAGAAGGATAATTGATAAAACAGAGATAATTGAAAAGAAATAAAGTAGTAGCAAGGCTGGAGGAAAGAGGAAAATCACACAAGTTTTGGAACACTAGAGGAAGTCATACAAGACAAAGGATAAAGGAGTAAGCAATGGTTTA
This sequence comes from Dolichotis patagonum, assembly GCA_004027295.1. Lineage (NCBI taxonomy): Eukaryota > Metazoa > Chordata > Mammalia > Rodentia > Caviidae > Dolichotis > Dolichotis patagonum. The sequence continues at coordinate 21,373 of PVJX010025062.1, read as the reverse complement.
TAAAAGTAAACCAGAAAAATTGGAGAGACTATTTACTCATGTGAAAATATGATTAAGTCTAGATAGGCAAATTGATGAAAAGAGGAAAGAAGATGAATAGGTTAGAAAAAAATCTAGATAAAAAACAAAAAATTGGAAAAGGAAGAGGAAACAAACCAGAAAATAAAGAACAAAAACAAAATTTAAAGAAAGCAAAATTCCTGTGGTGTCCACTGAAAGCCCAGAACTACTGAATAACACTGCCAAGCCTGCAGTAGAATTTAAGCTGAATTTAAGGCTGATCTTCATCTCCAGATGTGGGGGTCTGGAGCCTGAGTCTTCAGTCAGTACTTTCTTTATGCCCCTTAGTGGCCTGTTTCCTCATCTTATCTCTCTCAGTGTCTCTCTCCCACTGGTGTGCTACATTTAGACAGTGATGGAACTGTTCCCAGTCCAATGCACAGTTGGTTTCTCATGGTTCATGCTCAGCCTTCTGTGTTTCTCTTCCACCGGCAAGTCTCTGTCCTCTCAGGTCATTTGTTGCAGTGTGGCATGGGGTGCTGTGTGGTACTCTGCTCCTGCCATTTCAGTCCAAGGCTGCTCAGTCTCAGTTCTTACTCATCTCCTGATGAGGAGTGCTAACTTCCCACTCATGGTATTACAAGGTCTGTAACCACTGCCATCCACCTTTGCTGTAGCGTGTAAGTTTGTCTGCTAGATGGGGCAGGGTGCTGTGGGGTAGATTCCTGTTCCTACCCCCAGTGTGGGGACAGCCACAGGCTGCACAGTCTCATGGTGCAAAGTTGTTTAATTCCCATAACTGTCTAAACACAGGTCATTGGGGTACTGATTAGTTTCATTTTCTATGCAACCCTGTATTATTTAATATTTTCCCTAGAGGTTCTAGTTAGTACTTTGGTGCAGTAAAGGAAAAGAAAGGAAAGGAAAAATGAAAGAGAAAAGAAGAGAAGTGAGGGGAAAGAAAGGGAGGGAAGGAGAGGATAAGAGAGGGTGGGGGAGGAGAGGGGAGGGGAGGAGAGAAGAGGAAGAACAGAAGAGAGAGAAGGGAAGGGAAGAGAAGGGAAGGGAAGGAAAGAGGAAGCAAAAAAATTAAGAAAAACTGGCTGATTGTCAAGGAGGGAGCAGTTAACTCACTCCTGTGTGTGTCAGTAAAATTCATTCTGGATTGTAGCATCTTTTGTTTGGCAACAAAAGAGGAGGGGATTTTATATCCCAAGTCTATGTTGTGTGGCTTGGTTTTGCCACACTAATTTAGTATATCCATTTTTTTCTTCTTTTAAGATTCGAAGCATGGCTGGTGCTCATCCTGATCCAGTAACACACTGGCCACAAGGTGGCTAGCTAGACATTTTATTAAGTCTTTTGTGTTTTGTTTAATCTGTGAGTCAGTTATTACAGATTGATTATTATTGTGTTGGTCTTTATATGATTTTGGTGTCCAACAGTGCTTGTTTTATGAAGTTGAGTATGCCAGTATTTGGTATGACCATGGTTATGATTGTGATCCCATCCTCTTGAATTGTTTTCTTAACCAATATATAATGACTTTCTTTTCAACTTCTGATCAGTTTTGGATTGAAATTCACTTTGTCTGAAACTAGGATTGCTATTTTGCTTTTCTCTTGATTCCCATTGCATGTAATACAGTTTTTCACATTTGATTCTTAATCTCTGTTAATTATGTTTTGTGTATACTGCATTTCATTGGGCTTTGCTTCTTTTATTTCTTTTGAAGGTAGTAAAATACAACAGAACAAGACAGAACAAAGCCAATCGAGACAATGCAGTGAAATTGGTACAGTGGGCTTTGCTTCTTGATCCAGTTTGTCAATCTGTCTTTTGAAAGTTATTACTGAAATGTATTGGATTATTCCTGTCATTGAATTATTTTCCTGTTGCTTATTTCCTTTCCCCCTCATTTCTGCTTAATTGCTCATTCTATCTGGTGTATTCATTCTATTCATTATTTTGGCATTGTTGGTTTCATTACATCTTTCTATGATATCCTTGAGAATTTTATGTAGTGTTGATTTGGTGGTAATGAATTTCTTTAGGTGCTGTTTTACAAGGAAATAGCTTAACTCTCCATCAATTTTGAAAGAAAAATTTTAGTATATATAAGTCCAGGTTGAAAGTCAATATTGTTTAGTATTTAAACACTTCAGTCCAAGGTCTCCTAACCTTTAAGGTTTATGTTGAAAAGTCCATTATAATTCTAATGGATTTATCTTTATAAGTTGTTCATTGCTTTTCTCTAGCATCTTTAAATATTCTATCTCCATGTTAGACTTCTGGTATTATGACTATCATGTGATCAGAGAGGTTCTCTTTTGTTGAAACATTTGGAGTCGTATATGCCTCACTTAGCTGGGTGTTTAGTTCTTTCACTATATTTGCAAAGTTTTCTAATATTATTACTATAAACAGATATTTTATGCCCATTGTGCTATATTCTGATTTTTCACTTATTCCAGTTAATCTTAGACTAGTCTTTGTATTATATAATGGCTGTTAGGTAAATTGTTTATGTTATCTTATTGGTTTTCAAATATTTCTGAGTAGTTGACCTTTAAAAACATCCTTATCCTCTAATTCTAATATTCTATCTTCTCTTCTGCTGCCCAAACATTAAATATAAGTTTTAATCTCTTGGATTTCCATCCAAAACCACTTCATATACTCTAGTTTTTTGCTAAATGGGTCATTCATGTTTTTATTGCTTCGTTTAGCTAAGCTAGCTTTTTAGTATTGTGTTCTGTAAGCTCCCTGAACATTTTATTTATTACATTCATATCTGTGTATTCATATCTTCTGTTAGCCTCTAAGCACCTTATTGATCTGTTTTTTTAAACATTATTGCTGGTTTGAAGCACCGGAGGTACACGTATATCTGTCCCACTGAGCAACTTGAATCACTAGTAATTAGCTATTTAACATCAGCCAATTGAATTCAAATTGGAGCTGCATAACAATGAGATAGACAAATTATGACCCTGTCATAATGTGCTAATCTCATCTCTCAGCTTGTCAAACAATTTGGTTATGTGGTTTTTGTTTTTCTCTAATCAGTGTCCCATGGATCAGTTTTGGGGGAATTGGGAATTTGAAGAGGTATTTTGTTTCCTTGCCTTCTCATATTTGTTTTATTTATTTGTTTGCTTTGTTTCCTGCTTAGGTTTGTGGTCACTTTTGTAATGAAATCATTTTGTTGCTAGTATGGAGATCTCTTTTTCAGTCAACATTTCAGTGATGCATTCAGGACAGGGCTAATTATAGTCCTATGCTTTTGTCCCAAGATCTGACCACCTCTGTGAATTTGGGGAGAAGAGGCAGTATAACTGTCCCAGCATCCAATTCTTAAAGGATGGAATCACAGATTTGTTAATGTCACCAAGGTAATCCAGATATTGGTGTACAGAGAAAACCTATTAATAGCAATAGCTGTGAGAACTGGTAATAGCAAATAAATCAGCAACCATAATATCATCCAAGCCAACTGGTTACTATTACTGACGTACATTGAGAATCATTAATGAACCATTCTTGACTTTAGAAAATAAACCAATAATTATAATATATATATACTAAGAGGAACCAAATATTTGCATACAGCAGATATCTACTAAATGTGATGATTCTACTTCCATTGATGATAGAAAACATTTCAAAGTAGTAACATAAAGTTAAATATACCTAAAGAATAATAAAGCTTAAATGTTATACTACTGAAGATATACAAGATTGGAAATTTGGGAAATCTAATTAAAAATTTAACAATGAAGCACAAGAAAGAGGAGAGAAGAATTAGATGTGTCTTCTATTCCAGATGTCCCTCTGTTTATCCCAGGCAGTGGTACTGTCCATGCTGAGATATAGCCTTGATAATAGATAAGGAAGCCAGTCAGACCTCAGATCTGTGCTGGATGTAGGCAGCAGGGCAAGGGTTCAAGTGGTTAATACCCCCAGGCACTTTCAGACTCAACTGTTTCTGAGTACAAGCCAAGCAGGGCCTGTGTAGGGTATGGCCTGTGTCCTTTTGGGCCAACATTTAAACTTCTAAGGGATCTCTTTCTAGCCTGTTCCCAAGGCTGTCTCTCACCCAGACATTGTAGGAAGACAACATTTGGAGCCCTTACTTCTGGGATGCCAGGTTCCCCTCCTTGAAAGGAGCTGTAAGCCAGGAAGGAGTCCAGACTGTTTTGTTTTTTGCTTTGCACTGTGGCTTGTCTTTGCAACATATCTGTAGCTTTCAATGTTTCCTATCATTGCCTTTCTGGCAATCTCTATTTTCTTCATCAGTTATTATTTTCCATTGTCTGAATTCTAGGTGTTAAAGAGGCTGAATTTTGCAAATAATCACCATTATGCCATTTTCTTTTTCTCATTTCATACATTTAGTATATAAATTTTCTAGTATTATTCTTAGACTTAGGTGTCTTGGCTACTTTTCTTTCATTTTTTGAGACAAAATATCGGATGCCCAAAGTGAAACAAGATAAGGTTTATTTAGCTTACATTTTTTGGAGGTTTCAGTCCATCTTCAGCTGGCTCCAAGGCAATGTGGCATTGCTGAGGTACAGCTACTCATGGCAGCTGCAAGTGATAAAAGAGCAAAAGGGCAAAAGAGGGACAGCACCTTCTTCTCTCCCCTATACTGTATGCCAGATACCTGTTCCTGGGTTGGTGCAGAACTCACACCACCAATCCCAACACCAGACAATGAAGCAATCACAAACACTAGATTCAGTCACCTCCATAACTGTATGAGATTTTGGGGGTACATTTAAATAAATCACAACTCTAGGGAATAAAGGCATCTCCCTGAGTGTTCAGACTTTAGAAGACCTCTAATCACACAAATACATGACAATGTATGAATAAACACATGGGCACTTCTGGCATTCTTGATCTGCATTGGCACAGCACAATGCACTATGCTATGTGGCTAATCTTAGGACTGATGTCATGTTGGTCCCAAGAATGGTTCATCAGCCAGACATGGGAGTGCATGCCTGTAATCCCAGCATTTGGGAGACTGAAGCAGGAGGATTGCTGTGAATTTGAGGATAGCCTGGGCTACAAAGTGAGTTCAAGGCCAGCCTGACCTGCATAATGAAACCCTGTCTCAAAATGACAAAAAAGAAAGAGGAAGAAAAAACAGAATGAGAGAGAGAGAGAGAGAGCAAGAAAGCAAGAAAGCAAGAAAGCAAAAAAGCAAGAAAGCAAGCAAGCAAGCAAGCAAGCAAGAAAGAAAGAAAGAAAGAAAGAAGAAAGGAATGGCTCTCCATATCTCCATATCTCTTCTCCCATCTTCTTAAAACTAATTGTGATCTCATTTCATCTCAGTGCTGTGAAAACTTGTGTTTTACAAGATTGACAATGATGGACATTTCTTTTGAGTTCTGAGAGAATTCGAATATTGTGAAAACTAAAGAGAAAGAGCTCACTTTTCAAATCTTTCTCAGACATAAGTAACACAGCACTTTTTGCATTTTGAAATGCCTCCCAGTGACGCTGCAGATTCATTTTCTTGCTTTTCTTTGTGTTCTCATTCTAATTTTGAATTAATTACAAATTAGCATGGCATTTGCAAAATGATACTTAAAGGAAATTTTGAAATACTAACCCATTCATATTCCTTTTAAATTTGATTACATATAGGTCTAGACATAGCATGCAAATTTTAGAAACTAAATAGATATTGAATGCCACAATTATTTTAATTTTTTAAAATATTTAATGAGATTTATTTATATATTTTTCATTTTCAACTTTATTAAATTTTTGACCAAAATGATATGTTGTGTATTTATGCATTATAATTTATGTTTCTTTCTATTTTTTCTTGCAGTAGTGAGAATCAAACCCAGAGCCTCATGCACATTAGGCAAATACTCTGTCACTGTCTCACATGATTTATATTTTTCTTTTTAGTAGATAATTTTGGTTTAAATCATTAATATAAATAGCAAAGTTTCACTAATTCTATGGAAATATTTGGTATAATAATGTAATTAAGGGTTTTCTAAAATGAAGATAAAAATTTCATAAAATAAATATGCAACAATTAATAAATTATTTTCCTATTTTTAATTGACTAAACATCTCCAGTCCATCCATAGAATGTGATAGACACAGAAATAATTAATTTTAGCAGTTCAACTTTCAAACACATGAACTTTGAGAGTCTGTTATTAAGAAGCTGAATTTACCAAGATAAGAAGATAGCGTGTGTAGACATATTTTAGTTTTTATTAGTTCTGTAGCTTGAGATAACTTGTAACCATTCAGGCATTTGGTGCGTGCAGCACCATGTTTAACCTTGCTGTGGGTATTCAGAACATCCAGTGAGAACAAATGGTTAGGAACAGGTTTTAAGAGCTCTCACTTTTCCTCAAGGATTTGGAATTTTCATCAAAGTCTCCTTCCTATTTCTTGCTTAAATTTGTATTATTCTCTACTACATCAAGCAATTTATGTGTGCCTCAGTTTCCAACATTAAACTTACATATTCATCTCAATATGATCTTCAAAAACTATAGAAGCACCACTTAACAAAACCAATTCTCAGAAACAACTAGCATGTTTTTGCCCCTTTAACCTGAAAAATTTTGTAGTAGAAAATGATCTTCTTGGGAGCATTTACCAGGCAACTCCATGCTTCATTTCTCTACTTGCTTTCTCCTTGACATTTCTCATGTTTGGTCCAACTGCGTTCCCTGATATCTTTCCATGGCTGATATTGAGGCTCCAATCAGTGGTATCTGCATTTGAAAAATGCCCACATTCAGAGGGGAAGTTCAAATGTTGAAATTTGCATATTAAACCACTGGAGATTTTTTAACAGGATGATTCATTTTCAAGCTATATGTCCAAGAAACATCACAGTACGAGTTGTAGATTTTGTTGCAATTAGCAAAAGAGAGGAAACACAGAATGTTTTTTAATCAGTGTATTAACTTCTTTTTTATCAGTGTATTAGTTTCTCTTTCCCAAAGGAATAAAATTCCTAATTCTAAGACCATCCTCAGGAAGCCTTTGAAGTGTGTTTACTTCATTTCCATCTTTCAGTATTCTCTCTGCTTAGAAAAAGATGGCTGCTCTAAATTTTAATTAAAGCACTAATTCAACTTTTCAACCACAAAACAGCACTCATTTACTACTTCTTTCCTCTACAGACTTCATATTTTGAAAGACAGTTTCTAGAAAACAAAGTACATTAAGTTATAATTTGCTTTTCTGTTTTTAATTGATCACAAACATCTATAACTACTGAACACAGCTTCTGAACTTTAAGTATGATGCTACCCTGAAATGATGTGATTACATTGGAAACAAGATAGAGAATCCTTTTAATTATTATGGACATTTTTATTGAACTGAATATGCTATTTCAGTTAGGCCTTTAAAAATAATAATAATAATTTACACATCTGACTTTTTCTTGTTATTTCTTGCTTTTGCTCCTTGAAACTTCTTTAGTTGTTGACATTACAAATACTGACCTGTGGCTAGACTTCTGGTTAAAGTCAAATGAGGACATGGGCAAATCCTCTCTCCTACATAATAACTATGGAGCTATGTGAAATTTATAAAATGACCTGGAAATTGGAAATTGACAAACTCAGGAAATCGAGTAAAGGCATATAATAGTCTGAGGGGCATTTAGTCTCCAAAAAATCACTGAACTTCAGATAAGAACCATGAGTGACTAATCCTTTGACTGTGGCTGTTCTCATCACATGTCCCTACTGCTTATCACATTTCAGGAAAATGTGGATTCTGCTAGCTTCTCTGCTGCAGTGAAAGGGGCTCACTCAATTTGAACTGGTGCATACTGGCCATGACTACCAAATACCACATTCACTGAGATGAAAAATATTTTAAAGCAATATTTTAAAAATCATATTTAATGAAAAAGCACCATGATGAACCAAATAATCAGATTTTAAATTAGAACCACTCCCAGCCTTGGCAATGAATCTATGGGATCTCTGGCTGAGGCAAGTATATTCTTGGTTGAAGCACTTGTTGGAGAAAATTGTGTTAATGTTTTATTTGTTTAAGTAAATAAAGCTCTAAAATTTTCTCTGGTGTTTTAACTGCATCAGTAGATTCTAATAGATCATGTTTCATTATTGCTATTTTTAAGGATTCTGCAGTTTGGGGCCTTTTTGCTCTTTCATTCAAAAGTTTTTTAATAGCTTATCTTGAAAGACTTTCCAGATAAATAGGGAATGGTAGCATAAACCTGTAATTGTAGCACTTGGGAGGCTGAGGCAGGAAGATCGCTGAAAGTTTGAAACCACCCTGTTCTACATGTCAGTAATGAGTTCAAGACCAGCTTGAAGTATATAGTGAGAACTTGCCTCAAAAAATAAAAAAAAAAGTAAGTATAAATAAAAATTCCATACAGAAAGTATTTTGTCAGTAGTTTCCAGTTTTTGTCCTATGAGCAGTTAATTCTATAGGTTTTATTTCTATTTTTTTATTTTATTGATTCTCAGTATCCTAAGACATTTTCAAATTTATGAATGATGCATTCTTGAAGAAAGTATAACTTTTATTATCTAAGCACAAAGTTTTCTATGACCTAAATCTTATTAATTCTTTCATATATCCATCTAAATTTTTTGTTGATTTATTCTGTCTTACATAGACTGTGGCAGATATATCAATGTACATCTGCCAACACTTTTTTTTTTACTGGCTATCAAACTCAGGATCCCGCATTTGCCAGGTGGTGCTTAGGTGCTGAGCTAAATTCCTTAGCCTCTGCCATCACTTTCTTTTCTCATATAAACATATAAGATATGTGTGTGTGTGTGTATATATATATATACATATACATATACTCTTTTGTAGTTGTATACATACATATGTATAAGCATGCACACTTGCACAGTATTTTCTAAGAGGTATTTTTTATTCTCCTCTTATGTTACACAATCTGATATTTAGAATGGGTTATTACTTTGCACTAATGGATATTATATATATATATATATTTTTTTTACTTGCACTCTGTACTACTTCTCCCTGCTATGGATAACACTGAATTGTGTTACTTAAGGTTTTTGCACCCTTAGCTTATCTATTAACCAAGATCCTATATGAAACATGTTTTTAATATTAGTTAATATCTGTGATCAGCAGAATAGTGCCATTCTAAAAAATGTCCACATCTTAAATCCCCAATCCTCTAAATATGTTACTTTACATGGCACAAAGTCTTTGCAGATGTGATTCAGTTAAAGACTATCAGATGATATTACCCTGGATTATTTAGGTGATTGTAATGTAATCAACAGGTCCTTGTAAATGGGAAGAAAAAGGGTCAAAGTCAGAAAGAGGTATGATGACAGAAGCAGAGGTTGTGTGATAGAGCCACAAGTCAATAAATGCAGATTTCCTCTAGAAGCTGGAAAACACTAGTAAATAGATCTTTCCCTACATCTCCTAGAAGGCATGTAGCCCTACTAACTCATTTTAAACTTGTGAACACTACATCTGTAAGACAACAAATTTGTGTTGTTTTCTGAACTCTTATCTATGAGCAATACATTTGTATAGTTTTAAGCCACTGTTTTTAGTAGTTGTTATAGGAGCAATAAGAAAATAATTCATTACAGGACTTAACAAGACAATTAAACTTATGTTGCTTTTGATATATTCTCCCTAAAGTCCATTTTTCTACCTTGTAAACATACTGTGTTCATTTATCATTTAAACTCAACTATATGACATTACATGTTTGAGGTGTAAAGTTAGTGCTTCTGTCAATGTTTGTACAGTAATTTTGGATTTTTGGAATATTTTTTCTAGCAGATTATTGAGAAAATATTCATGAGTATAATATTCCTTTAATTTTTGCATGCGCATCCATACCTATGGCTGTCTTTCCCTCATATCTTCATAAGCTGAGTATTTAAATTGGCTTAAGTTCTTGTCTCCAAAAGTGTAATGGATTTTTAAATTTTCCCTTTAAAAAGGTCACCATAATGCATAAGAATAAATTTCAAAGATATCAAAGATTTAAATATAACTTAAAGCACATGGCAGATAGAAGAGTAAAGAAAGTAGAAGTTTTCTGAATGTGCCGCATATAGTTTAGATATTCAAATAATTTTGAACGTTCAAATATAAAATCAAACAAAAAAGAAAGAAGCAATATCCTAAAAGTTTTAAATAACTTTAAATTTTCAGACAATTTGTGTAATTGCACTAGTACTAAATAAAATATAGGTGGATATAACCTGGTAGTGGAAAAACTTTGAATTTTTATTCAAAATTCAGAAGCAATGAAAAAATACTGAAATTTTTCATTATATTTTAATTTTTTGCATTGCAATAAATACATAAAGGAAAATCAAAAGACAAATCGGGAAGATAAATTTGCAATTTATATCATAGGAAAAGTTTAATAATTCTTATAAAAGATACTGCCAAAATAAATCATAAGAAGCAGGCAGTTTCTTTAATGATAAATGCACAAAAGATATGAATTTGACCTCACAAAAATAATTATAAACGTGTAAATGTATAACCTATCTTGATTATTTCATAAGGTTTTCTAATTAAAGTTACACTGAGATGTAACTTTTCACATACTAATTAACTAAAATCCAATAGTCTAACAATAGGCACAGTTGGTAAAACTGTAGGAAAATGATCATAATTATACATCACTCATAGAGATGCAAAATGACACAATTTCTATGAAGGTGAATTTGACAAGATCTAAAAGAAAATCACATTTGTGTTTACTGTATGTCTCAACAATGTTACTTTTTATCTCTAGGATAAATTTTCAACTGTCTGAAACCACTTATAAATAGTCATTCTTTACACTATTTATGCACAAAAAGAGCAGACATAACCCATGTTTAAATCATTAAGGTACTGATTTAATAACTGGAATACTATTTAGCCACAAAATGAATGTAGATCATTTTACACTGATGTATAGTGATTTGCTAGATTGTTATTATCTACAACCAGTATGTGTAACATGGTATATTTTGTTTAAAAAATGAAGGAAATGGAAACACAAAAAGACATATATGTTCCTATTTTCACCCCTGTCCCCCCAAAATTGAAAGAGTACACCAAAAATTATAGAAATGGTTATCTTCAGTGGGAAGAAAACTAGTAGTTGGGAAAGTAAAGAAAGTACGATTTTTCTGAATATGGCTTATTACATAATTTGCATGTTGGACTTAATCATTTTATATGTTCAAATATAAAATTGAGTTCAATAAAAGAAGCAATACCTAAAATGTTTAAATAATTTTAAAAAAATTAATTCATAAGTCATGATACATGCCTGTAATCTTAGCATTCTGGAAGACTGAGGAAAGAAGATTGCAAGTTCAAGCCTATTCTGGGCAAATTAGCAACCTGATAAGACACTTTGTCAAAATAGAAGAGTGTTGGGGACATACAGTATTTCAGTATAAATGCCCTAGGTTCAACACCCAGTGCCATAAAAAAATTGCTTACTGGTTGATGACATAAAAGGGAAGCAATTATTTCAAGTAGCTTTAGAACCTGGTACTTTATACATTATTGATGGAATATATTCTCAAGAAACAGAGCTGCAAAGAAATCTTAACTATTCTGTAGTTCAAATTTCATACTGCTTCAGATATACAGTATTTTACAGTGTAAGTAATGCAAATAAATTACTATCAGAATATTGTAGAAGAAAAGAGATCCAAGTATAAAATAAAATGATCTAAATAAAAATGACATTTGATTTGAAATTATTAGCAAAAAGTCATTATTTGTATTTTAAAGATATGTAAGTCCTATCTATCTGACAAAAAGAACTAGATACAGTGACAGCTCAACAACAGTGATCACACTTAAGTACCAAGACTGATGACTCTAAATATCATTCACTATCAAGAGAAATGAATCCTTCTAGGTGTGACTCAGAAAACACAGAAGCATACTGTTGTGCTGTAACAAAAGGAAGCTACCACAGACTAAAATGTAATGCCAAGAGGAGACCAGAGCCAACACGAGGAGAATTTTTTGGCCAAATATGGGACAATTTGAGCATTAAATTAAATAACTAATATAATTGCTGTCATGGTTTATGTCGGTGGCCCCCAGGCCTCATGTATTTGCATTGTGCATTTGTGATTGGTTCATTGTCTAGTGCTTGGATTGGTGGTGTCAGTGCTACACCCTCCTAGGGGGTGGAGCCAGGATGTAATGTAATGGCAGGAAGAAGGTGTGTCTCTCTCTTGCCTGTTTCCACCTTGCTGTTTGCAGCCGCCATGAACTGCGGCCCCGCCATGCCACCCTGCCTTGGAGCTAACTGAGTATGGACTGAAACCTCCAAAAACTGTAAGAAATAAACTTTTCCTTTCTCAACTTTGGGCATCAGGTATTTTGTCTCAGCAACGAGTAAAATGTAACTAAGACAATTGCTAAAACATTAAATATATGAAATATTATGTGCTTAGAGATATTAAAAAATAAATACACGAGAAAGGAAAAAATACCATTATTGGACAAAAAAAGAAGAATCAGAATATAAACTCCTTATCAAAATGGGCAAATAACTGAAGAAAAATTTACCCTTCCTTTCTTCTAGAAAACATTTTTACAGTAATCAATTAGAAAATAACCACTTTGTAATCCCTAATAAAACAATTGATTCTTCAAATGATTATTAATGATTAAAACCATTAGATGTAAATATAAGTGGAAAATTGATAACAGAAAGGGCAGGCTACTGACAACTAAATTCACTGATCAACTAATAGTAAGACAACCGACACTGTGAATCTTCTAAGGCAGTATGGAATATCATACTGACTGTTCTATGAAGCACTTTTACTAACAGTGTGGATGCTACATCTAATCAAGCCTCTAGTACTAAGTGCCACTAACCAAAATATAAGTGATATAGAAGAACAAATTAAGTGATATTATGAGGAACAAACTGACAAATTGAACACATGGACCATCCAACAGGAAAATGGGCCTGACTTCTGCAATGAGAAAATGAACAGGAAAAAAGAAAGAGAGGAAGACGGAAAAGGGAAAAGAAATGCAAGTTAGTTGCACTATTAATGTCTTGGTTCATAAAAAAGGAAGGTTTGTGATAATATCAATTGGAGAATTGTTTGTGCCCACATATTGTACCCTGAGTAACTGCTTTAAAGATAATAATGTGAAATATATTAGCCATTGTTACTCTACCAACTTGTCCTGAAATTCTGTTTTACATTTTTTCCATAAAATAAACATTTTTCAAAATCGAGTAATTTTTATATATTTCTAAAACTAAAAAGAGAGGGGAAAAGGGAAGGAAGTTTCACTTATATTAAAAGGCATAAAATCACATGGAAATGTATAGATGTTGCTTCTTCCTGTTTCAAATAAACAAATGTAAAAGCACAATTGAAACACAATAAAGATATTCAAATATAGATTATGAATCAGAAGACACCTGTGGAGAACCAACTGGACAACTCTCCCTGACAGAAGAACAACTAAATTCCATTTTGTCTAAACATGATCCATGTGTTGATATATACAGAGCTGGCTAGGAGTTTTCTTTATCCCTTGAGTTGATTTTAAACAATATAAATCAGGGCTGTGGATGTAGCACATTGGCACAAAAGCTTTCCTGGCAAGCACAAGGTCCTGAGTTCAACTCCCAGTACCAAAAGAAAAAAATGTAAATCAGTCTGGCAAAGGTCTGATGTGTAGTCTTTGAAGCAAGGTGACAAACTAGTATTTCCCCATATGTTCCAAAACAAAATACATATGAGCTGGGTGAGAAAGATAGCCAGGGTTCACACTGTTGGCTGGGATGAGCCTCGAGATAAGAGGCTATGACTTCCCAGGGTATAAAAGTTTACACATCAGAGCTGATGTGTGGATCCCAAAATATTAGATACTACCTCAAATTGTGTTATGCAGATTACTTTTTCTGCATACCCTTCTTTTTGCATATTGCAGAGGTGTGATGGCACTCATGTACTTCCTGCCATTCTCATAGTCACTTATCCTCAAGCCACTCCCTTCTTCACAAACGATTAAAACCCAGGTTCAGGCTGGATTGAGGGCTTTGCTCTGGTTAACCATCAACCTAGCTGGATTTAGGACTCCCTTGGGTCCTGACAACTATAAAAAGGTCTTGGCATCTTGATTCTCGCTGTGGGTTGTACTGGAAGTGGTAAATTGGAATTAACTCGCTAGAATTTCAATAACTTTTCCATGGGATTACAAATATAAACTTTCTGGATCACAAATGAGGTCTCAAAAGGGCTCTCTATAGACATCTAAGATTTATTAATTTTGTTGCTGAAATAATGACATCATAGTTACTTAAGAAAATTTCCACAACTCCAGAGACGCATGCTAAAACACATAGGGGTAAAATAGCCATTATTCCTGAAATTTGTTTTAAAAAACTTCCACAAACACAAAAACAGATAAAAATGATTAAAGTGAATATGGCAAAATCTTAGTAACCATTCAAACTAAGCAAAGCAGGTATGGTGACTTAATTGTGTTATTCTATGTAATTTTGGGTATGTTTAAAGTTTTAAATTGTAGATCATTTTATGATAGTCAGTACTTCCTCAGGAAAGAAAGCCAAAGCAGTATTTTACAGGGCTTTTATTATATTAAGTCAAGCAGGTCCAATATGGCTTCAAAAGACAAAATTCTCTACTATTTAAGCACCTCCTATAAATGAGGTGCCAATTTAAGTAAAATTACATGAAGCAATTTCACAAAATAGTAAGTTATAGAATAACTTCCTTTTTATAAAATTATTTATTTACTCACTCACCTACCTTTATATCTGTCTATACTTCTGTATATGCTGAGATTTTGATGACTTGTTGGTGATTACTGAATGCTGATTTTGAAAATTTCTGAGTACAGGATTTGGGGTGATTTGTTACTTGCTAATTGCATTCTGTACCCTAATCATATGGTATAGTAATTATTTTTAAATTGCTGGACATAAGCCACTAGAATGATTTTGTAATCTACCATGAGAGACAAATCATAGATTGAAAAATATTATCTTAGACACCTGAAATTATTTAATTCATGAAATGATGATACAAATAATAATTGGGATGGTAAACACTTAATTTGGTATGTACATCATAAAAGACCTGTGGATCAAGGTAAATAAGTATATCAAAGTAGTGTTTTGCCCTCAGAGGACCACCATTTATTTAGTGAGGTAATAGTCAAGCAATGTGGATGAGGTATATACAAGGACAAGGGATAAAGAATAATATTTCCAGTAAGTTTATGGAGGAGACCTGCATGAGCACTATTCTGGTCAGCTTTCCTGTAAGTGAGACACAATACCAGCACCCACAATTTAAAAGAAGAGAGGTTTATTTTGGCTCACCATTTTTCAGTGCTTTCAGTTCATGGACTTGTGGCTCCAAAACAGAAATGTAATGGAGAAAGTGGATGTCAGTAAAAAGCTGCTTATGTGAACAGGAGAGAGAAAGAGCAAGAGGAGGAGCAAAAGACAAGAATATACTCTTCTAGGTTATACCACCAGTGACACACTTCTTCAGACCAGGCCCCACCTTCTAATAATAGTACATTCCACTATGAACTAATCAGTGGATGAGTATAGCAACCACACAATCCTGCCGCTTTCCAAAACCACATCATCAAAGATGATGGTTCAAGGTAAATTAATACATCAAAGTAGTATTTGCCCACAGAGGGTCACCAATTATTATATCCAAAAGCCTCACATCTGAACACAAGAGTTTTGAGGTATATTTTAGATCTAAGCCATAACAAACATAGACACGGAGAAATGATGTGTATTTCGTTAATGGTGTAGACCTACCTGTTTGTATTTATCTTTCCAAGTATAAACTATTTGGCCATGACATGCAAAAGACAACAAAGAAATGCTCATTTTTTAAGCTACACATGATTTTTAAATATTCCTTAATTTTCCACATTGCTCAACATAATTAAATCAGGATTTTATTTACTCCTCCCAATAACAATAATGATAAGTTTCTACTTACTTTTATAAAATATATTCATGATACCAAAAATATAATTTTTACATACATGAAGGATCTAATACTTTTATTATTATTGGCTTCCTGCAAAATTCAGATACATTCCTCCTCTCCAGTCCAACACCTTTCTTAACAGAAGGTTTAAAGGTAACAGTACATTTTGTACATACTGCTCACAAACTGACTTGATTGATGATGGTATATTTTAATAACCTTTATCCTAGGAGGATGGCTCTGTCATCTCAGTGGAAGCACTAGAGGTCTCAAGATTTATTTCTAACAATAATAGCATGATTGGGATTTTATACACAGGAATACATCATGCGTAGTAGAAAAACACTTTTTTTCTTTGAGTCTTCATTTTACCTTCAATGGAACCCTAAAAGGAATCAATATTGTTATAATTTAAATAAAGAGCATAGGACAAATTTAATACATGTGGGTTTCAAGTAAGTAGCTACAAAGATAATCATTTTCTAATAGTGTAATCTACTTTTTTTCTGCCTTAATTTGATTAAGTACTACTACTTGTACAGATTTAGATTCTAGGAAGGATTTAATGTAGCCTGTAGTAGTCCATTATCTGTTGATAAAATAAAATGCATGGAACCTGGATAACCTATAAAAAGAGATTTATTTGCCTCAATTTCTGAAGGCTGTAAATCCAAGACTGGGTTGCCCATTGGCTTAGTCTCTGGTGAGGGCCTTCTAATTACGTCACATTATGGTAGATATAATCATGATGGTGACACATATGTGAGAAATAGAACAGCCACATGCCAACACAGGAAACCAGAATGAGTCAAGACTCAGGTTTAGATTTTTTGTAACAACTCCCTCCTGCAGGAACTAACAAGGTTCCTATAAGAAGTACATTAATTTGTTCTAGACTGTCTTAACCATCTTCACTAAACTCCAACTGTAAATGTTCCACCACTTTTTAATATTGCCACATTGGGGATGATCCTTCAGGTGACACACTCAAATCTAGACCAAAGTATACTGCAAAAAATAGAAATATAACCTTTAAACATAGAGGACACATCATCTTCTGCAATAAATAGATGGAATTGTTACATATGTTACAGTTACATAAAACATACCATTTTATGTTTTATGTAACTGTACATAACATAAACTGTTACATAAAACAGTTAAAATAATGCATAGGCAATAAACTGTACATATTTTAAAATAAATTCTCTACACAAAATATAAAATTATTTCATTAAGTAGTATTTTATAGATTAAATGAATGAAATAGGGTAATTTTGAACAAAGGTTTTAATACTGCATTTTAATAATAGATAGAGCTGGGTGTGGTGGCTGAAACCTGTAATCACAGCATCTGGGAGGCTGAGGCACTAGGATTATAAATTTGAATCTCCCTCTGGTGACTTAGTAAGACCCTGGGTTAAAAATAAAAAGGCAGGAGATACAATTTTGTGCCACACCCACACACACTCACCCCTATACATGTGGAAGAAAAAAAATCAGTAAAAACTAACATGTTTAGCTTGGTGATGTAAAGTAATACTAAAAGAAAAAATAATGGAAATAAACCTATATAAATAAAAGGCTGAAGCAAAAAGACCACAAGTTTGAGTCTAGCCTGGGCAATTTAGTGACTTAGTGAGACACTGTCTCAAGATAGATAGATATATAAATACCTGGAGATAAGGATGTAGCTCAGTGTGAAGGACTAGGATTCAAACCCCAACGTATACTCACGTGTAAAAAAGGAAATAAAAGTTTGATAGTAGTACACAGAAAAAGATAAAGATAATTGTCTTAGTTACTTTTCTCGCAGAGATAAAATACTTGACACCCAAAGTTTAAAAAAATACAAGTTTATTTGGCTCATAGTTTGTAGAGGTTTAAGTCCATAATTGTCTGGATTCAAGGCAGGATGGCATGGCAGAGGAGCATCACAGAGGAGAAACAGTTCATGGCAGACAGAATACAGCCAAAGCTGCAAGCAAGCTATAAGCAAGGAGCAATGAGAAGTAAGACCACAGATCTTTCTATCCCTTACATTTTTTGCAGGCTACCTGCACTTAGGATGAGGAGCACTCACATCCTTAATCCTAGTACCCTTGATCCTAGCATTGCACCATAAATCAATTCCAGCATCAAGCATGCTAAATCCAGACATTTTTGGAAAGACTCACCTTTGACTGCCATAAGGCTTTTGGGGGACTTCTAGACACCAGTGATAACCATAATTTTTTCTAAGTAAAAACTCTTTCAGGTTATTTGCTCTGTCTAATTTTTCATTCATTAGGCAATTCACCTCATTATCTGTTGCAGAGTAGAATAAACTAAATTCATTTTTAAGTTTACAGTGATAAAGATATTCCTCCTTACTTTCTTGAAAAACAAGGTTAGAAGAAAATATTGGGATATAGAAAAATTACATTAATTTATTTACTCAGCAATAAATTGCTAACTATCAGCCTTCAACAAGCCACTTAGGAAAGGTCATCAGTCACTACTGAGGCCCACCCAATCCTCAGATGGTAAGTGCTACAGGGATTTAAATACAAGTTACATTGCAACCTATGTAGCTTAATACCTTTCTATTATGCAAAAGTTTCATGGAGAATTCACGTGTTATCTGTATCAGTTCTTGTAATCCACTAACAGTATATTTCTCTACTTAAGTCTTCCAAGATTTCTATCAGCAGTGTCTTCTTCATAATACTGATCTTGAACTTTATTTTGTTCAATTTTTCCCCAAGCACTTATTTTTGATACCATTATAAATTATTAATTGTCCATTGTTAGTATATGGAAATATAACTGATGCTTGGATATTGACCTTAACTTTCAACCTTGATAAACTCACTTGTTAATTCTAGTAATTGTTTGTAGACCGATAGGCATTTTCTTGGTGGCTAACCATGTCACATAACAATAAAAAGAATTTTAATTCCTCTTTCCCAACCAGTGGGTATTCATTCTTTTCCCTACCTTATTTTAGTAAGCAGAATCTCCAAGACAATGATGAATAAATGGAGAACAGTCATTCACAGCTCCCTCCTAATCACAGTGTGAAATTGTTCATTCACTATTAAGAACCACATTAGCCATATTTCACAGATGTTCATCATCAGACCGGGGAAAATCCCCTTATTTCTTTCATTTGTTAATATTTTCTTAATTATGAAGTAATGTTAAATTTTTGAATGCTCTTTCAGCATGTATTGTGGTGAGCACAGGTTTTAATTCTCTTTTCATACTGTTAATATGGTGAATTATTACTACCTGCCCAATTTTCATTTTATTAGCATTTTTCTGACATCTCTATCCTTTGATTTTGGAAAATTCTTTGTCTTTATATTTAGGGTAGGTCTCTCATGGATAGCATCCAGTTGAATTTACTTTTGTTTTTCAATACCTGATATTGAACCCAGGAACTCATGCACGTTAAACAAGTGCTCTACCACTAAGCTATATTCTGAGCCCATTTTTATTTCATCATTTTTTTAATATTGTTAGTTTGAGATAGAACCTCATTAAATTGTCCAGATTGACCTTGCATTTGTAATCATGCTTTCAGCCTCCAAAGTACCTGGTATTATAGGTGTGCATCATTGTGACTGACTTCAATTTTACTTTTTAAAAACAACTTTAATATTTTTAAATGGAATAGAGCACTTTTCTTTTATGTAATTATTAATATTATTACATAATAATGTTTTTTCTTCTAGGTGTTTTTCATTAATTCACTTTCTTAGTGCTTTTTTCTCTATGCTTTATGTTACCAAAAGTCTTTTTATACTTTTGTTATAGCTACACTATTGATATTTTAGTTACACTTTAGCAGCTGGTTTAGGGCTTACAATACAATACACAAAATGAATCAATCACATTATAACTTCAAATAATATCATATACTTCATCTATAAGACCCTTATAACAATACATTTCTATTTCTTCCCTCCTGTCATCTGTACTATTGTCATAAACTTTACTTATGCACGAGTATTATTTCGATATATGTCAGAGAACTCATATTAGCCAGTAACCACTCAAAGAACTCATATCCAAAACATAGAAAGGATTAAGAAAACATCAGGCACCTAAATTCAAAGACCTTCTCCAAAAATGGGCATCTGAGATGAACACACATTTCTTAGATGAAGACTTACAAATGGCAAATAAATACATGAAGAAATGTTCAACATCAGTGGTAATTCAGGAAATGCAAATTAAAACAGCATTGAGCTCATCACCACCATACCACTGCTGAGGAAGGCATCATGCAGAGGAGACCACCGAGCTCTATGCCAGCTCACACAGCTGGGCATGCTTGCACACTGTTGCCCTCCTCCACCGCCACAGGGTAGAGGAAGGTACCTTGTGGAGTAAGTGTCCGAGCCACACCCCTGCTTGTGCTGCTGAGCTGGCCCCCACCCCTCTGGCCCCCTCAATGGCACCATACCAGTGCAGAGGAAGGCACCTCATAGAGGAGACCATCGAGCTCTGCCCCAGCTCACACTACTGGGAGTGATTGTGCACTGCTGCCCCCCCCACCATCATAGCATAGAGGAAGGCGCTATGCAAAAATCATTGAACTGCAGTGGATTGACAGTGATGGTTTGATGAGAGACTTGGTGACCCCTCATACAGAAAGAACACCCTGGTAGGTTCTGGTCACTATGTACCCAACAATTGGGTGGACATCAACCACAGAGTAGGACCCTTGGAGGTACACTGCTGACAATTGTGACTATTAGGACTAAATAACCAGATATTGGCCGAGAGAGTAAAAGTGACAAAATGAAAAGCCAAAATACAATCTCAAACATCTAGTTCATCAGGTGCAAGAAGAGATGACAGAGAAATGGAGGACTGTCACAGTCATACACTGGAAAATGCTGAAAAGATAGCAAATAAAGTAAAGAAACAAATCCATGAGGCTATAGAGGAAATCAAATTAGAAGTAATAGCTTACATAAAGGCAGAAGTAACAACATTAGTAAAGGATTTGCTCAACATTGCCAGGGAAGAAATAGATTAAAAAAATACAAGAGCATGGGAAATTGATTTAAATCTTGAATGAACAAGGTAGAAAACAAGCAGAATCCATGAAACAGTTTCAAAGAGATATTCAAGACAAAAATTCTATTGAAAGCTGGCAAAGCCAGCTTTGAAGTTGAGGATAGAATTTCAGATCTTGAGGATAGGATCACAGTTAGTGACCAGGAAAAGACAGAACTTATAAAAACAACAAAGCAGCAAGAATTGACAATCTAACAGCTTCAATAGGATGCCAAGATAAACAATGTAATGCTAACAGGAATCAGTGAGGAGGCAGGATACAA
>PVJX010025061.1:0-27595 GCA_004027295.1 Dolichotis patagonum | reverse complement strand
GCAGCCCCAGCCTGTCTGTGCGGCAGCCTCCTGCCTCAGCCTCCCTGCCCCTCACCTTCCGCTGGTAGATGGCGATCCAGTCGGTGGTGGCGAACCACTTGTGATTCTTGATGTCGTTCACGCCGTTCTTGAGGTTCCCGAAGCGCTTGGTGAGGTCCACCTGCAGCAGGTTCCGCAGCAGGTCCTTCAGGTCGGAGCTGAAGTGCGACGGGAACCGCACCTGCGGGGCCAGGGCCGGGGCCAGGGCTGGGGTGCGGGCGCGCTGGCACCCCGCGCAAGGGGCTCCCGGGGGCCCGGCCCGCCCCCGACGGGCTGCCGGAGCGGCCTCCCCAGAGGCCCCCCGGCAGAGGAGGTCACCTCACAGGCCAGGAAGCAGGCAAGGCGGGCACGGGGTTCCTGGAGCCACAGGACGCAGGGGCCCGGCTGGAGCTCTCGGGCTCCCTGAGCCCCCCCTTTTTAAAAAATTTAGTCTCAGACAAGATCTTCCTAAATTGTCCAGGCTGGGACTGAGGTGGGGACCCTCCTGCCTCAGCCTCCTGATGCCTCTCTATGACAGTTGCGGGGGTGGTGGTGCTCTGCAGTGCTGGCGGCACAAGCCACGCTTTCTCCCCTGCTCTGCACGGCGCAGCCACGCGCCCTCGGCCTGGGGTGCTGGGGTGCGAACACTCCCGGCCTCCAGCCCCTCCTCCCTCCACTCACAGGCTCACAGGCTGTGTGACCTTGGCCCCGCCCTTAACCTCTCTGGGCCTGGGCCTGGGCCTGCCTCCACTCCAGGAGGGAGATAACACGCAGGGGCGGGCGTGGGAACCGCGGAGGGAACACAGGGACACAGTGATCTGCTCCCGACTGCACTTCACTCTGGCCCGGTCCCTCTGCCCGCTCGGTGAACGTCGAGTGGCTGGCTGCCCTGCCCCAGGGGAAGGGGAGGCCGGAGGAGCTCGCCCGTCCCACGCCGCCCCCTCCCCAGAACGGGCTTTGAACCCAGGACCTCTGGACTGGGCTCCAGCCCCTGCCCTATTAATGTTTTTTCTTCTTTTTGAGACAGGCTCTCACCATGTGGCCCAGGCTGGCCTCCAACTCCTGGTGAGCCTCCTGCCTCAGCCACTCAGTGCTGGGATTATAGGCGTGTGCCTCCACGATTTGGTGCTGGGGATTGTACTTACAACCTAGCACTTGCCAGGCAGGCGCTTACACCCCTGCGCTAAATCCCCAGTCCTGGATTTTAATGTTTTAAGAAAGGGTCTGGCCTGTAATTCCAGCCCTGGGGAGGCTGAGGCAGGAGGACTGCCGTGGGTTCGAGACCAGCCTGGACTACACAGTGAGACCCTGTCTCAAAAAGAAAGACAGAAAAAGAAAGGGTCTTAGTCACTGAGCTGCCAGGCTGGCCACGACTGGTGAGCCTCCTGCCTCAGCCTCCCGATGCCAGGCCTGCAGCCCTGACTGGGGTCAGTAAGTGACCCCGGGTGATGGAGGAGCCAGGTCAGCATGGGGCGCCCACCGCTGCCCCTTCTGGCGGTTGTGACGTAGGGCCTGACTCGCCCGGTCAGAGCCTCGGTTTCCTCCTCTCCCCGAGGGGCGCCTCCGCTCCAGGGGTGGCCTGGGGGCTGGGCCCGTGTAACCCACTTCCCGTGGGGTGCTCCCGCAGCCCCAGCCCCCGCCGGCCCTCCAGATGAGCGCTGCTCAGCCCGAGCACTAGGAGGCTGAGGCAGGAGGGTCACAAGTTCACACCCAGCCTGGGCACTCACAAGCCGGGTCGGACCTGGCGGGCCGGGGCCGGCGCTCAGGACAGGCCAGGGCCACCAGGGGGCCGAGGCCGTCTGGGCCTCACCTTGCCCGAGACGATCTTCTCGTAGATCTGGATGGGCTGGTCGGCGAAGAAGGGCGGGTAGCCGGCCGCCATCTCGTAGATGAGGACCCCCAGCGCCCACCAGTCCACGGCCTTGTTATAGCCCTGGGGTGACAGGCGGGGGCGGGGGTGAGCTCGGGGTGCGGCGTGCGGGCGCGGGGGGCGGGGCGGGCCGGGCCGGCGGGGCCTACTTTGCTCAGGATGATCTCGGGGGCCAGGTACTCAGGGGTCCCACACAGGGTCCAGGTGCGGCCCTTCACGCGCTTGGCGAAGCCGAAGTCGGTCACCTGCGGGCACAAGGCGGGGTGTGGGTGGGGGTGGCAGGGCAGGGCAGGGCCGCCCCGCGCCCCGCAGCCCGCGCCCCGAGCCCGGGCGCACCTGGATGTAGCCCTGGTGGTCGATGAGGAGGTTTTCGGGTTTCAGGTCCCGGTAGATGAGGTCCAGCGAGTGCAGGTACTCGAAGGTCAGGACGATCTGGGCCGCGTAGAAGCGGGCGTGAGGCTCACTGGCGGGGAGGGGACGGGTGAGCGGAGAGACACCCGGCAGCTCTCCCGCGGGGTGGGGCTGGGAGGCCGAGGCGGGAGGATCTCTCCAGCCCAGGGCGGGACCAGCTGGCACACAGCAGAGTTCCACTCAGGAAAACAAGAAGGGAGGTCAGCCGGGCGTGGGCACCGGCCTGTGACCCTACACCCTCAGGAGGCTGAGGCAGGAAGGTCACAAGTTCCAGGCCAGCCCGGGCAACTGAGTGAGGCTGTCTCAAACATAAAAAGGGGCTCAGGCTATGGCCGGTTCTATTTGTAGGATGAAAAACTAACAAAGATGGAAAGCAAACGAGAGAACGCGGGGGACAGCAGCCTCCCCGCGAACCACCCGCGGGCCAGGTCTCTAACACCCCGGTCCTGCCAGGGTGACCCCGAGTGCCCAGCACAGCTCGGCTGGGCTGCAGCCTGCAGGGGGGTGCGTGCGTGTCCCCAAGTGAGGAGCCCCACGACCCCCAGGGCCGAGCCCGGACAGAGCACAGCGCTGGGGTCTGCAGCTGGGGAACCGGCTGGGCCTGGAGGCGCTCGCCTGCCATCCGGCACTCGGCACCTCAGGCAGGAGGGCTGTGAGTTCAGGACCAGTAGCCCAAGCTGGTCCAAACCGAGCTAGGGGGCGGCGGGGAGCCCGCTGGCGGGGTGCAAGTGCTCGCGCCCGTTCAGTGCAGGGACCTTGTGGGCTGAGCACGAAGGGATTCTCACTGGATGTAAAGTGCATGTGTGCTCATTTAGCGATCAAGAACAGTACAGATTTTTTTCGGTACCAGGGATGCATCACGGCCCCAGGCCTGCAGGGCAGGGCTGCACCGCGGGGCTGTGTCCCTGGCCTGGAGCAGCGCACGGCTTAGTCTGGCTTGGTGGCAGCCACACCTGTCATCCCAGCACTAGAGGCTGAGGCAGGAGGATCACTGCAAGTTCAAGGCCAGCCTGGGCTACACCGTGAGACCCTGGCTCACAAAAGAAAAAAAAAATTAAGATTAAAAACTTCAAAAATGCCTGAAATTGGCAGCTTTTTCTTCCTTTTTCGGTCCTGGGGATTGAACTGCCGCCTCTCCCCACGTTTCAAAATTTTGAGACAGGGCCTTTCTACGAGGTGCCGGGCTGGATTTGAGTTTTGTGACCTTCCTGCTTCAGCCTCCCAGAGTGCTGGCCCTGCAGGCTGCACCACAAGTGAGTTAAAATTCTTTTCTTAAACCAAGCGCCCGTTGCAGGCCTCTAATCCCGGCACTCGAGAGGCTGAGGCAGGAGGCTCGCCGTGGGATCGAGGCCGACGTGGACTTGACGGCAAAACCGTCTCTCGGAAGGAAACAAGGCATTGTTTATTGTTTTTGTTTCTGAGGGGGATCGCGGCACCCGCCTGCAGTTTTGCCCGGGGAGCTGAGCGAAGCCCATCTCCACAAAATAAGGCCAGCTGTGTCCTGTGGTGGTGCAGGGGTCGTGCCCCGGGCCTGTGACGCCGAGCCCCAGCCACCCACACCCCCGCGGCCCGGCTCACCTGAACCTCCCGATCCTCCGCAGGTGTGAGAACATCTCCCCGCCCGGCACGTACTCCATGACCATGTACAGGTTGGAGTTGTCCTGCGGGAGGCGGGGCGGTCAGGGCCCCCGAAAGGCCCTGGTGGCCATGCCCTTCGAGGTGCCCGAGGGGAAGGGGGTGCGGGGGGGTCCGGCCGAGGGCAGAGGCGCCTGTGGGCGCCCGAGGGAGGCTGGGCCTCGGTGTTGCTGTCTGTGAAATGGGTGCCCTGGGCCTCGGAGGTGCCGGCAGGGGGGTCCGGCTGAGGGCAGAGGCGCCTGTGGGCGCCCGAGGGAGGCTGGGCCTCGGTGTTGCTGTCTGTGAAATGGGTGCCCTGGGCCTCGGAGGTGCCGGCAGGGGGGTCCGGCTGAGGGCAGAGGCGCCTGTGGGCGCCCGAGGAAGGCTGGGCCTCGGTGTTGCTGTCTGTGAAGTGGGTGCCCTGGGCCGCGGAGGTGCCGGCAGGGGGGTCCGGCTGAGGGCAGAGGCGCCTGTGGGCGCCCGAGGGAGGCTGGGCCTCGGTGTTGCTGTCTGTGAAGTGGGTGCCCTGGGCCGCGGAGGTGCCGGCGGGGGGACGGCCTGCGCGGCCCACCTTGAAGGAGTACTCCAGCCTGACCAGGAAGGGGAAGCTGACCGCCTGCAGGATGCGCTTCTCGTTGAGCGTGTGCTCCACCTGCTTCAGCTTCACCACCTGTGGGCAGAGGGCGGCGTGAGCGCTGCGCCGCGGCAGAGGCGCCCTGCAGGCAGCCCCCACGGCGGGGACCGTCTCCGCGGGTCCCCCATGGCAGCTGCGGTGATGGCGGCCGCGGTGGCCCACTGTGATCCCAGCCCTCGGGAGGCTGAGGCAGGAGGGTTGCTTCCAGTTTGCGGTCAGCCTGGGCTATGAAGTGAGTCCAAGGCCTAGTGAAACCACATCTCAAAAAGACAACGGAATAGAAATTCAGGGGCCGGACAGTAGTGCAGTATCAGAGCCTTGGGTGCAGCCTCTCTCCTCCCGGTCTCCTCTGCCAGGCAGAGGCTGGAACCCAGGGCCTCGCATGCTAGAGGCAAGCGCTGGTGACCAATAGAGTACGGCGAGCCGGTCCGCCAGTGTCCTCAGGACGGGGCCTGCACAGCCACACCCGGGGTTCCATGCCGACGCACAGGGCCTTGGCCAGGGTCACGGAGCGGGGCCACACTGGGGCCAGCGTCGGTCCCCGTTCACAGCACAGCCGGTGCCACAGCCCTGGGGCTGCTGGCCCTTGAAATGCGGCCGGCCGACTGGGGAACCCAACTTAAAAAAGGGGGGGGGTTACAAGTTTACATTTTCACTATGAAAATTCTAACACTGACACTCAACATATGTACTGGATTAGAAGAAAATATTTTTCTTGAGACAGGGTCTCCATGCCCTCCAATTTGCGGCAATCCTCCTGCCTCAGCCTCCTGAGTGCTGGGATTATAAATGTGCATCGCCACGCCCAGCTCCTGCCTGTTTTTCTGGTTTTGTTTTTTTGAGATAGTGTTTTCACTGTGCAGTTCAGGCTGCCCTTGAGCTCACTGTGCAGCCCAGGCTGGCCTGGGACTCCTAGTGATCCTCCTGCCTTAGCCTCCCGAGTGCTGGGATTGCAGGAGTGCAGCTCTACACCTAGTGATGATTTTATTTTTTAATGACGCTGGACACAGAACTCAGAGACTTGTGTCCAGGCTGCCAGGCAAGTGCTCTGCCCCGGGGCGACACCCTAGCACTCTGAGGAACTCTATTTTTATAGCTCTGGGGGGTGAACTCAGGGCCTTTGCATGCCCCCAGCCCCCTTTCCATTTTTCATGCAGAGGTAGGGTCTTGCGAAGTTGCTAAGCTCCCCGGGTTAGGCTGACCTAGCGGTCCGCCCGCCCCAGCACTCCGGGGTGCTGGGGTTACAGGGGTACACCCCCATGCTGGCTGCCGCTGAATAATGTTTAAACAACGTGGATCAACTCTGGCGCGTAAACCTGTGTTTTTCAACTTTTCTGCTTCTTGATTCTCCAGGGCGTAACTGACCCCGTGCAGGGAAACCTCCTTCATGGGTGTTTCGGGTGCTTTTGATTAGTTTGTCTTGAGACAGGGTCTTGCTAGGTAGTCCAGGCTGGTTTGAACTTGGGGAAATTTGCCAAGTGCTAGGATTACAGGTATGTGCCATGCATATTTTTTTTTTTAACAAAGTAGTCATTTATTATACTTTTATTATGTTTCCTTCTTTTTTTTTTGTATCGGGGATCAAACTCACGACTTTGCTTTTGCCAGGTAGGCGCTTATGCCACTGAGCTAAATCCCCAGCCCTTATGCCATGCATATTAAGTGGGCTTTTTTTGGTTCTGGGGATGGAACTCACGACCTTGTGCTTGCCAGGCAGGTGCTTGTGCCGCTGAGCTAAATCCCCGGCCCTCTTTTTTTTTTTTTTTTGGAGATAGGGTCTCACTACATAGGCCATGTTGGCCTCAAACTCATCATAATCCTCCTGCTTCAGCCTCCCAAGTGCCCTGGAATGACACCTGAGTGGGGTGACAGGCATGTGGCAGCTGCCGTGCTGGGCCAAAGACATTTTATTTTATTTGTATTTTTGAGCCAGGATCCTGCTATGTAGTTCAGGCTAGCCTTCAACTCACTAAGAAGCTCAAATCGGGCTCAAATTCATGGTGCTCCTCCTGCCTCAGCCTCCCAAGCGCTGGATTTTCAGCACGTGCCATGACGCCCAGCCCAAGACATTTTAGCACAGAGAAAATATATAAAATGTGTGTCTCTTTTCTGGCCCACTGGAGATGGGGACCGGGGCCTGTGTGCGGTCGGCTCTGTCTCACTGAAACAGCCTCAGCCTTTTCTTTTTGTCTTTCTAGACAGGGTCTCACTATGTAGCCCAGGCTGGCCTCAAAATCACGGCAATTCTCCTGCCTCAGCCTCCTGAGTGCTGGGATTACAGGCATGTGCACCACCATGCCCTGTTCTCCTTGGCGCTTTTTTAAAAAAATTCTTTTTTTTTTTTTTTGGTACCAGGGATCAAACTCACGACCTTGTACTTGCCACGCAGGCGCTTGTGCCATTGAACTATATCCCTGGCTAAAAAAATTCTTTTACTTTGAGTTGGGCATGGTGTTGCCATAATCCCAGTGCTTAGGAGGCTGAGGCAGGAGGATCTAAGGTAGTTAGAGGCCAGCCGGGGTCACACAGGGAGGTCAAGGCTACCCTGAATTACAAAATGAGATTGTTCCCCAAAAAACAAAACAAAAAAGTTTTTTTCTGTTATTCTTTTGAGAAAAAGCCTTGCTAAATTGCCCAGGCCGGCCTCAAACTTGTGACCCTCCAGGGTCTGCCTCTGGAGGGGGTCTGGTTACAGGCGTGCAGCTCCACCCGACTCACGGCAACACTGTCGGCTTGGCACGGTGGTGCGAGCCTGTGTACTCCCACCATCTGAGAAGCTGAGGCAGGAAGGTTCCAAGTGTGACACAGCGTCTCACAATGAAAAATGTAAACATGGCCAGGCATAGAACGCAGGGTGGAGGCCCAGTGATCAGGCCTGGCACTGAAAGGAAGCAAAGGGGAGGCAAGATCTGTACCAAGCGCACTGGCCTCCTCCTGGCAGACCCTCCGCCCGGCCCATCTCTGACTGGGGCCCCGCTGGCCGCTGGGCGGGGATCAGCCTTGGGAAGGCAGCGCGGGGCCCGGCTGGTCCTCTGGTCCGGCTCAGCAAGGGGCCCGGGCAACGCAGGGTGTTCCCGGGGGATTGGCTCAGGCCCCAAGCACCAGGGGAGATACTACGTCCCGTTTGAGGATGCCCGAGTGTCTTCCAGGAAACAGCTGACACTGGGATCCCAGGGAGGCTGAGGCAGGAGGCGTTCAAGGCCAGCCTGGACTACACAGGGAGCCTGTCTCGAAAAGCCGAAAGAAGGAAAGGAAGGGCGTCCTGTGTGCATGGAATCCACAGACTTCGCTTCTTTGTCGCGCTGGGGACGGGGCCTGGGCCCCCTCCGAGCCACGCCCTGGCCTGTGCAGCCTGTGTCGTATCTGGGTGACTTTGAACCCCAAAATCCTGGTGTTCAACATTCACCCTGTCAGTGTGAGCTCAGCGTGACACTTTACCTAGGGTAAGTGCAAGTTCTGATTTTTGGAATTTTCTAGAATATTGCTTCAGGATCTATTTATTTCCTTATGAGCCAAGGTCTCACTACCCATTTCAGGGTGGCCTCGAACTCACTATGTATCCCAGACTCCTACTCACGACGATCCTCCTGCCTCAGCCTCCCAGGGTGCTGAGAGCACAGAGGTGTGTGCCGATGCGTCGGGCTGGAATTTTCTAGAACTTTGAGAAAACGATTTTGCAGCCGATCGTGATGGTACCCACCTGTCATCCTGGCACTCTGGGAGGCTGAGGCAGGCTGGGGATCAAAAATTCAAACCCAGCCTGGAGAACTCAGCAATGCAGTAAAACCCCATCTCAAAAACTAAATGCATGGGCCGAGGTCGTGAGTTCCATCTCCGCCCGGCACCACAAACAGTAAAAACATAAAAACAACTAAGTGAATAGAACTTTTCTAAGAGGGGGCTGAGGGCGGAGCTCGGCGCCAGGCCGGGCTGGGCAGGGCGGGGCGGACGAGGGCAGCCGCCCGCCGCTCACCTTCTGCTTGTCCAGAATCTTCATGGCGTAGTGGCTGCCCGTTTCCTTGTGCTTTACCAGCATCACCCGCCCGAAGGAGCCGGTGCCCAGGGTCTTGATGCGCTCGAACTGGTCCAAGCTGGCCGTGTTCTGTGGGCCGGAGGGCCGGGTCAGTGCGGCTGTGGCTGGGGGTGTCCGGAGGGTGACGGACCCCAGTGTGGGCAGCGCCCCGAGGACCCGGCCGGCCCGGGGACCTGGACCCGTCCCCCCGGGGCCTCACCTGAGCAGGGCTTTCCCATTTTTTAAGGAAATCTTCTTTGGCTTTGGCTAAGAACTCTTTCACTGAAAGGAAAGGAGAGCAGGGTTAGATGGGGGACCCCCTGCACCCCATGCTCCATGGAGCCCGCAGCAGGCTCGGCTTGGTTCTGGGGGACACCGCCTGTGGACAGCGGGGGGCAGCTCTGCCCGGCCCCGTGGGTGCCCTGGGTGGGGGGTACTGACCGGGCTGTGGCCGGGGCCCCCGTTACCGGATCCACCCAAAGTGGGGTACAGGGAGACAGGGCTCACACCCAGGGGCACCGGGCCAGGCACGCTGGCCGGCCCACCCCCACTCGCCCCAGTTGTGAGCCGCATTCTCCGGCCAGGGCCGACGCCAGCCGGGTATTTATAGCCTGGGATCTGGCCGCCGCTCAGCCCCTCTCTAGGGAGCCTCGGGGATGGAGGCCCGCGGGGCTCGGGTGGCAGGCGTCCTTGGGGGGCTCAGCTGTCCCCTTGGTCCCAGCTGGGCCTGGCCTGGCTGTGACAATCACAGAGCCCCGGTCCAGAGCCGGCTCGGGGGAGCCTTGCCCGGTGCTGCTGCCACTTGCCTGGTGGCAGGCGGGGTCCCCATCACCCCCAGGGCGCCCGTTGTCGGCTGCTTTGTCTGCACCATTGGGCAGCCCGGGAAACAGGCTGGCGAAGGGTCATGGTGGCCCCGGAATGGACGGGGGGCCCTGCACGGGGCCGGGGGCCGGGTGGGGTGTGAGACCGAGTCAGATCCCCGGTTCTGCTCCCTGGGGAGCTGCACACCTTCAGACCACCGCCTCCGCCTCCCCGGGCCTCAGTTTCCCCAACTCCAAACTGGGGGCAAGAGCAGGGAGCTCCCCGGGCTCCCCAGGGCTCCCCAGGCCAAGGCTGGAGCGGGAGGCCTGGGCGCCACCCGGCAACTTTGCTTTTACGGCTGGGAAGTAAACCCAGGGCCTTTGCACTAAGCTGCAGCCGGAAACTGTTCTGTGAAATCCTGAGACGGGGTCTCGCCAAGTCAGCCAGGCTGGGCTGGACACTGAGACCGTCTTGTGTCCCCTCCGAGGGCTGAGATTACAGGCACGTATGTGCCGCTACCCTGGCCAATACCTGCTCTTAAAAAAAAACCCAAACACAAACTTGAGCCCACCTTGGGCAACCGGGCAAGATGCAGTCTGAAGAGACAGACAGACAGACAGACAGACAGGCCGGAAATGTCACTCAGGGAGAAGGGATGGTCGACCTCAGTGCGAACCAACCGACCACCAGGTAGAAGAGGCAGGGGGAGCGGTTGCAAGTCCACTGTTTTGTTTAAGCTCCGGGACTGGGCCCTGCACACTGCCCAGGTCGTCCTGCCGCCTCGGCCTTCTGGGCCGGTGGGGTCACAGCTGTGTGCTACTCGCCTGCTTTCTTGGTCGATTGACTGACTGATTTAAAGTGATGGCGTCTCGCAGTGCTGCCCAGGCTACCCGCAAACTCCTACGCTCAAGTGACCGTCCTGCCTCAGCCTTCCAAGTGGCTGGCACTGCAGACAGGAGTGTCACCACCTCGAGCCGAGTGGGAGTCACAGGGCCTGAGCTCCACGTCTGGGCCAGCATTCTGCTGGTTCTGCCACTCCACTCGTTCTGGGGCTTGGCTTTGTCCCTGCACCTCCTGCCGAGCACGGTGCCGGATTCCCCCCAGCGAGGCCCCCCTTGCTGCGCAGAGCGGCTGGTATCCCCCAACCACCCCCTACCTCCCGAGTTGTACAGATGACCCTGCTGCCCCCGCGCTCTGCCACCAGCCGGGCCCTCGAGTGCAGCAAAGCGCAGGGACTGGGCCCTTCTCACCGCTGCCAGATTCCAGGGGCAGGCGCCACCCCGGGGGGCCCCGACACTTGGACTCTGCCCTTGCCTGCCCTGCCTGCCAGGAACCCTGAACCCGGCAGCCTGCGCACCTCCCCTGGGGCCCCACGCTGCCCCAGGGAGAAGCGTTAGAGGGTGGTGGGCGGCGGGGAGCCTGTAGCCAGAACCAGGAAGGGGGCCTTCGAGGGGTCCCTGGGCTGGGGGTGAGAGAGCGGAGCCCTGGGCCAGTCCAGGGACGTCTCGGAGCAGGTACTGCTCACATCTAGCGCTTTCTCTAGAATCTTAGGGA
The DNA here is from genome assembly GCA_004027295.1 of Dolichotis patagonum. Lineage (NCBI taxonomy): Eukaryota > Metazoa > Chordata > Mammalia > Rodentia > Caviidae > Dolichotis > Dolichotis patagonum. Next base: position 16,681 of record PVJX010025061.1, on the reverse strand, counting down.
CCACAACCCCGTCGGGAACCTCCCAGCGATGCAGCCACAGGGCTGGGGACAGAGAGCCCTCGAGACCCTACCTTCAGCCTCGCCAGAGAGCAGACAGCAGCCTGGCTTGCGGAGAACCCTCAGGAAGGCTGTCCCCGCCCTGCCCTGACCCGGCGGCACGCGCGCGTCTGGCTCTGTCACCACTATCTCCCCTCTTCCACTGCTGTGGTCTGGGGACGGGGCACAGTCCCCGGAGGAGCCAGCAGACAGAGGGTGTTCACAGCCAGCGGCCCACACTTACCCCGTCATCCTGCCTCTCCAGGGGTGGGACGGGGCAACCTGCGGCCCTGGGCCCCTAGTCCAGGAAGCTCAGGGTGCTGGCTGTGGCTTAGGTCCCCAAAGGGTGTGGTGCAGGTAACCCAGGAAACGGAGGGCCAGGTGGACCCAGAGCAAGAGCTGCAGCCACAGCTGGAAAAGGATTTCCGAGTCCCCATCTGGGCTGCTGCCGGACCCCGGATCCATCCTCCCAGGCCCCGCTGGGCTCTCCCTGGAAGCTTCCCTTTGCCGGGGCACCAGGAAAAGCGGAGCCTGCTAGCCAGCCTCCTTGGGAAGGCCTCTGGGGACCCAGGAGGAGGAGCTGGTTGCCAGGGAAGCATTTAAAGGTACCTGCTGCAGGCGGCCAAGGTCTGCACAAGCTCCTCCGCAGGAAGAGCGGGGAAGAGTCCCTCAGGGGTGTCCCTCTAGCCAGCCCACCTTCCCTGGGGTGGGGCACTAAAGCCAACCAACTTCCTTTTCTGGCAACTTTCACTGCGCCAGGGATGCCAGGCCTGCCGTCGTCCGTGGGTGCTGACTGTCCGGGACAGCAGTCAACGTGCCCAGGGGAATGCCCACTGCAGAGGGGAAGGAGTTAAGGCCTCGCTGTTGTGACAGCCAGGACTCCCTGGAGGAGAAGGAAGCCCCGAGTCCTTAATTAGCTGGAAGAACAGCTGGAGAGAAAGGCTGGGGGTGGGTAACAAGAGCCACCCTATCTCCTGCGCAGTTTTCTTTTCACCTGGAATCCCCAAGCCTTGCTACCCCGAGAGAGAAATGGGCACATCTCTTCTTTGTCTTGTTGCTGTGTGGGGGTGGAGAGGGGACCCGGCGTCCGCAGACGTCCTTGGCCTCTGTCAAACCTTGCCCTGTGCTTGGCTCTGCTCTCAGCCATGAAAGTCCAAACCGGAAACCAACAGCTAAACCCGGGGAGGGGGAGGGGAAGCAGCCTTAACCATCCTTTTCCTGCTCTCCAGATCCTCACAGAAGCGGAGGGGTCAGTGGCGGCCTGCTCCTGAGTCTGTCCAGCACCCAGGGTCCCTGCTGGCAACAGAAGGCGACAGAGGAGGGGCCACAGCTCCCCTGTGTGTGTGTGTGTGTGTGTGGAGGTGCCACGCGCCTCTGCTCTGGTCCAGATTTGATACGGGCTCAGAGAAAACCTGAGACAATCCAGGACCATCCTAGATGTAGCGGTGCAGGCCTAGAACCCCTGTATTCTGGGAGGCTGAGGCAGCAGGATCCCAAATTTGAGCCCCAGCCCACGTAGCTTTAGTGAGATCTTGTCTCAAAATTAAAAAATAAATAAATAAATAAATAAATAAGTAAAAAAGGGCCGGGGATGTAGCTCAATGAGAAAGCTGAGTCCGGGCCGGGGATTTAGCTCAGTGGCTTAAGCGCCTGCCCCTGGCAGGCGAGAGGTCGTGAGTTCGATCCCCGGTATAAAAAAAAAAAAAACAAAGAGAGAAAGCTGAGTCCAACTCCCAGTACCAAAACCCAAACGAAAAACCAGGACCAGCAGGAGAAAGAAATGAGAATTTCAGCAGCGGGGATGCTTAACCGCAGAGGCTCAGGTGAGAGGGCACTTCCTCCCCTAGACGGTCTCTGACTTTCTGTCCTCCGAAACCTGGGGGTTGTGGGCCGGCAATGCCCAGCCCGGGCCGGATCCCTGCTCCGGGGTGCAAACCCTCCCCACCCCCACCCGAGGGGGTCCCTAACCTGGACCGGACCGACCTCCATTCTGAGCCCCCCATCACGGTCAGGGTACTCGTCTGTGTTGGACACCAGCACTGAGCTGCCCCAGGCTACAGTCTGGGCTGGACCACCCCGCCTCCCGCCTGCGCTTGAACCCCACTCCGGGTGGACCGCCCCCTCCCTGTCTAAACAGGACCATTTATCTGCTCCTCTCCAGGCCCCACAACCCAGGAGGGTTACTAAGGGCCAGTCAGGAGTCCACGGACGACTACTCGACCCCAAGCTCTGCCGCAGCCTTTTCCTGACTTGAGGGGCAGTGTGTGCTTGGGAAGTTGCTATAGCAACAGGGCTCAGCCTCACCATCGGTGTAGCTGGAAGCCATCACTCAGTCTTCTTCTCTGGGAACTTGGACTACGGTGGCTGGGAAGGCTCATGAGACCTCAGTACCAAATTGGAGGTCCATCCCCAGATCCCTACCTGTAGGGGGAGCCAGGGAGTTATGGGGTGGGAACAGGAAAAGATACGCGACCTAAACCAGTGGGTGCAGGGAAACTGTACGTAGGACCTTTAGAGGTTCTGTTGGCCCAACTGTGAGAAGGGCAAAGCTACCCTGGCAGGACCCTCACGAGTACCCATATAACTGCCACAGCACGGAAGTGGCTTGACCCTCTTGGGGCGCCGTAGGGTGTTACGCGGCAACATTTCTTTCCCCTCCAAGACTTCTGGGGTCTCCGTTCTTCGGTCCCCGGATCTACTTGTCTTTGGGACCTCGGTGGCTTCTGGGGGGCGGGGCTCCCTCTTAAAAGCGCTCCCTTTTTCTCTCTGGGCCAACTCCCAGAGGTGTCTTTAGCCAGTGCTAGCAGAGACCTGAGGCCCACTTGGCTGTCTTGTCTTATCTCCGCCCTCTCAGTTCCCGAAGCGCGGCCAGAGTTCGGGGCTCGCTCTGGTTCTTCTGCCCTCTCCGCTTCTCGCTCTGGCCCCTGCATGGCGTTGTCATCTTTGGGTGCAGAACACCCCCATCTCGCTGCTTATCTGCTGATCCTAAGTCCGCTCCCTGGAGGAGGCAGAGCCGGCCCTGCCCTGCCGCAGAGCTGCTGGCTTGGGGGACAGAGAATCCATGCGGTTGGGGTCCGCGAGGCGGGTGTGTATCGCATGAAAGGGAGGTGCCCCCTGCAAGCTTGGCTACCGGAGGGCAGATTTTGTATGACTGCGTCCCAGAATCTTTTTTCCTTAGGGGGAGGCATAGCTTTGGGCGTTTTCCAAAGTGTAACAAGGTCCGCTGACAGAATGTGGAATTGCTTTAAGGATGTTTTGTTTACCTAGTTACACTGTATCTTAAGGTGTATCAGAGAATGCTACTGGTATAGCAACCTCACCCTTTAAAAAACGTCTGCAGTATTAGGGACTGAACCCAAGGCCTTTATACTGAGCCAAGTCTACAGCCCTTTTATAGTATTGCTTAGTTTACCTCTGAACAGAAGACAGTAAAAAAAAATATCTTTTTTTCAGTACTGGGGAGTGAATCTAGAATCTTCACACAGAACTATGTCTCCAGCCATTTTTAAAAATTTTTTTAGGGCTGGGGATTTAGCTTAGTGGCTTAAGTGCCTGCCTGGAAAGCGCAAGGTCGTGAATTCCATCCCCAGTACACCCCCCAAAAAAAAATTTAAAAAAATTTTTAAATTTAAGATGGTCTTGGCCACTAAATTGCCTAGTGTGGGCTCAAACTTTCAATTCTTCTCTTTCAGTCTCCCAGGGTGCTGGAGTTACAAGAACGTGCCGCCAAACCTAGCTTGTGTTTGTGTTTGAGACAGTGGGCTTCCAGTACAGCCCAGGCTGGTTTGGAACTTGCCATCCTCCCGCCTCAGCTTCCCAAGTGCTGGCATTACAGGTACGTGCCACCACATGCAGCTGACTGTTAGGGTTTTATTTTGAGAGGGGGGGTCTGGCTGTGTTACCTAGGCTGCTCTTGAACTGGGTTGAAAGGGTTCTTTCACCGTAGCCCCCCGTGTAGGTCTGAGTACAGCTGCCTGCCACTGCGGTGCTTGGCTTTTATCATTTTATCTGTTGTTGTTGTTATTACTGTTATTACTATTTTGTACCAGGAGTTGAACTCAGGATGTCACACTTGCCAGGCAGGCACTGTGCACTGAGCTACATTCCCAGCCCTGTGAAGGGTTTTTTGGAGACAGAGACTCATGCGGTAGTCAGTCCAGGCTGGCCTTGAATTCACTATGTACTGTGGGCTGGCCCTGAATTCATTGTGATCCTCCTGCTTCAGCCTCCCAGGTGCTGAGGTTACAGGCGTTCACCACCCTGCCCAGGGCTTTTACCACTTTGAATTAAGAAAGTGTATGTGAGTGGGGTAAATACAGGAGAAGCAGCTTATGGATGGCTGAGGTGGGAGGTTTTGGGGTCCAGGAAATGTGCTGGGAGCCAGGAGCTAGGAGTGAATCTCGCCCCCATGGCGACATCAGTGTCACACTCAGATAGCCTATGTGGAAAATCTGGATAATGGCCCGTTATTAAAACTCCCTGGTGCAGATACGCCTGCGGAGACCGTTTAGCTTGGCCCACCCTAGACCCGGTAAACAGCTGTACTTCATCCGAGTGCCCGTTCCTCAGTGTCTGGCCCGCAGGCTGCGAGCATTAGCAGTCCCTTCCGGAGCCTCTGATCTTTTTCTTGGGATCTTTTTCCCTCTGTGGCCTTCCACCCCCTCCGCATGTGTCTGATACGCCTTGAAGGTTTTCCAAAACTATGTCACTTCCCCAACTTTCAGATGAGCCACCACGACGTGCAGCTGCTGGCCGGCCTCCACCTCCACCTCGGGCCACTCTCACCTGCTGGGGGCCCGGCCCTGCCTGCCCTCCGCCGGGTCCCTCAAGCTCAGCCCAGCCCGTTTTTGGACACTCTCCACCTGCTCCTCTGTCATCAAACACTCAGCTACAGGCACTTGCCTCCTGTCCCCCGCCCCTCGGGGACATGTCAGGCCCCTTCAGGGCGGCTCTGTTACTCTTGAGTTCTGCTGTTTGACTCTGGGCAGGAATCAAGTGCCCGGACTTCAGTGGCTTTTCCTCCCTTTGGGAGCGGGCGTTCCAGGGACCCAGACTCGGGTTTAAGAGCAAGAGCTGGGGGAGGCCCAGCTGGACGTGGCCTCCCTTTTCAGTTTTGAATATTCCCGAGCAGCTAACGAGGATCCCGCCGAGATCCAGCTTTAGGCCTGCAGTGCTAACGATCTGCGAGCTGGGGGAACCGACCGGGCAGGGGGTGTTCCTGGCAGTGTCTCCAATGCAGAATCGTTCCCTCTCTGGCTGGGAAATGCCACACATGTCTAGGGCCTTGGGAGGCCCTCTGGCTGCGCTCCGGGCGTGCCCAGAAGTCATTTATCCCTTGGTACCGTACATCCCTAGCTGTCATCCCTCACTCTCCCGCCACCCCCAAGTCCTCTCTCTCACCATTCAGTCCAGGCCACAGGGGTCCCCCAGACACTCCATCCCCAGCCCAGAGGCCGAGGAGCCCTGGGGTCTGGGTGAATGACGGAGCCTCAGTTGTGAAACAACCATTTATTGGGGCGGGGGGCTCCAAGGAGCCGGGAGCTCGCGGCGGGGCAGGAGAGGGGAGGGGGCTCTGTCACGCCCCCGCCCGCACCCGAGCTGGGCAGGCGGACCCCGAACCCCGGCAAGGCCGGCTCAGCCTTGGCCCTGCGCGCACCGAGGCCTTTCCCTAGGTCCCCCAGTCCGCTCTCCCAGCCAAGGCAGACGCAGGCTTGGGGAAGGGCAGACGGCGAGCGGGGAGCGTGGCAGGATGGCAGGCGGGGGGCAGTGGGACCCAGCCGCCGCCGCCCCCCACGCCGAGTGCCAGGGAACCCCACCGCTGGGGTGGGGGGCGGGGGCTGGGAGGCGCGGGCCGCGGGGGCGCGGGCGGGTGTGGTCACCGGGGCCGAGGCCCCCGCGTGCACGCAGAGCCCGCGCACCCCGCGGCCGGGTCCCAGCGGCCGCGGGGGCCGGTGCGGGGCCCGGGGGGGGGCCGCGGTGCGTAGTGCGGCCCGGCGGTCACGCGTGCCGAGGCCGGCGCTGACAGCTGGGGGCCCGGCCGGGCCGGGGGCGCCGCAGCCTGCGGAGGGGTCCGGGTCTGGATCGGGGCCGGGCGGGCGCGGGCCGCGATCGCCCCGGCCGGGCACTCACCGCTCTCCTGCTCGCTGCCCTTCTTGGCGGCGGCGGCGTTGCCCATCGCGGCGGCGGCGGCGGCCGGGGCCGGTCCCGGAGCTGCGGCGCGGCGGGTGCTGGAGGCGGCCGGCGGCCCCGGAGCGCGCTGGGCGGCGGAGGCGGCGGCCCCTCGGGCTGGCTGCGCTGGATGCGGCGCCGCGACCCCCGCCCAGCCCCTGCTTCCCGCGTCTCTGCGCGCCCGCCCGCCGGGGAACCTCAGCCAGAGTCCGCTGCTGCTGTCCGTGACGCCCCCGCAGCACGCCGCTCATTGGCCTAGCTTTCCTTGATTGACGATGCCGCACTGGCTCGCATTGGCCTTCAGAAACCCTCCCGCGTCTCCATTGGCTCCAGAACCCATGACGCGCGCCGCAGGTCCCGGCCACTCACAGGCTCGCGAGGCCTCAGGTGGGCGGGCACTCGTGTCTGATTGGTTGAGGTGCCCGACAGGGCTCGGAGCTCGCTCTGCGAGGCCGCTGATTGGCCGGAGCGCACGGCGCGGCCGGCCCCCCGCAGAACGTTCAGTGTCAATCCCGGGGTGAGAGGGCGGGCGGGAGGCGCAGTCTGCGGCCCGGGCGGGCGGGGCGGCGGAGGCTGGCGGGCGCCCGCGCCGCGCTCCAGACCCTGGAGGAGGAGGCGGCCCCGGCGGGCGCCGGCCGCCCCGTGCGCGCCGCAGTCCCCGCCCCGCCCCCGCCCAGTGCGGCAGCGGCCGCGGGCCAGCGCGGTGGACGCCGCGGCCTCCCGGTCCACCTGCCAGCGAGGCGGGGCGGGGTCAGAAGGCGCCCCCTCGGGGTCCGGGCTGCGCTGCCGGGACGCGGAGGGCTGGGAGGGGCCCTCGGGCAGTGCTGCGATCGCGCAGGTGGTCGGCATCGCCGCCCTCGGGCCCGGGCGGAGCCTGCGCCTCGGAACCGCGCCCGTCCCGTGCCGCGTGGAGACCTGCCGGGCAGCGCCGTGCAGGCCCGGGGAAGGCGCGACCCCCTCCTTCAGGGCGCCGTGAGGGGCCGCCCGCCGCGCAGTGGGGCGCAAGGGGAGCTCGCATCCCGACCTTTCGGTCTCCGTCTCCCCACTGGCCACGGCAACCGGAGCCCTTCCTAGACGGTGCCGAGTGTGTTCTTGGGGTGCAGTCATGACCCCAGCCCCCCCAAACGGAGGCCGCTCAACCAGGGGGAGCCCCGGCAGGAGGTGCAAAGGGGGACGGCCGTGAGCAGCTCCCCGCAGAACTGCGCCAGGCCAGCCGCACCGCCTGGCCGCCCCTGGTGCGGGCCGGAGACCAGGGGCTCCCTGAGGGTTGCAGGGCGGCGGCTGGCTGGCGGGGGCTGCAGGGCCAGCGCCGTGAGAGCTAAGAGAAGTGCGGCTGTGTGCGGTGGAGTCGCGGCTGCACCGTCCGCGGGTCAAGGTCACAGCCCGAAGTTTCTGGGAATGCCTCGCGCAGCTGGCTGCGTGGCTCTCCAGGAAGGCTCTTCCCCGGCCGCGGCCGCGGGTCGGACACAGCTGTGCAGCCCACCCAGCGCGGGGCGGGACGGAGAGGCCAGCCCGGGGCACGCGGTGAGGGCCCTCGGCCGCCTGGGACAAAAGCAGACAGGCATCTAGAGGAAGTGCTTTTTATTTTTAGACCAACCAACGCCTTTGAAATAAAAACACTTTATTGTACACCGGCATCGTAGCAGAGGCAGCTCACGAGGGAAGGTGCCTGTGCTGTGGGGTGCTTCCCTTGCCCCAAAACGCTCCGCGGCCTCGGGAGCAGTGGTCCTGGTCCAGCAGGTGCCTCCTATGCGCCAGCGTCTCCCCAGGGCGGCCGCGGTCCCTCGGTGTCCCTGGCAGTTTTCGAGGGGACACTGGAGCGGAGAGACTTGCAGCTCCTGGCAGAGCACAGCGTGAGTCCTCCCCTCCTAACCCGACGCCGCTGGACTGGGACCCAGCGTGTCCCCCTCAGGTGTTCCCCGAGGGACAGGAAGGGGGCTGTCCCAGGCATCAGCCAGGAGCGCGCAGGAAGACGGCGGGAGGAAGGGCAGGCAGGGTCCCAGGCCGGGGCCTGCTGCTCAGTGGCACAGAGGTGACCTTATGGGCCGGCCGGCCTGGCCCGGGGAGACCGAGGCTGCTCACTCCCTGGGGCCAAGCCCTTGGTGGCCCTGCAGTCCTCAGACGCCCCTCGTGGCTCCGGGGGTGGCGGCCGTCAGATGCAGTCCATGGAGTTCTCGGGCAGCAAGCCGGGGATGCAGCCCGGGCGGGCCAGGCCCTTGACCGGCGTGCAGCCCAGCGCGGGGTCCTGGTTCTCCGTGGGCTCCAGCCTGTCCTCCTGGCTGTCCCAGTTGATGTGGAAGCGGGTCACTCGGGGGTTCGAGGCGAGGATGTTCCGCTGGAGCTGGGGTGGGAGAGCAAGGTCAGCGCCTGCAGGGCCAAGACACCTCCCAGCCCCGCCTCACGCCCGGGAGGGGCAGGTGCTCACCGTGTGCCCACCGCCGCGGGACGGTGTGCGGTGTGCACCAGGGCCAGGGGCCGGGCGCCCCAGTGAGTCCCCACCCCCCGCCCACGGGTGCACAGGAATCGGCCCGGCAGGAGTGCTCGTCGGGCGGGCGGCCCACCTGGGAGAAGTCGGGCTTAGGCGGCGGGCTCTCCCGGAGCTCGGTGCTGGGGTACTCGTTGTTGACGTAGTAGCCGACCCGGATGAACTCCTGCCCGTGGTAGGTGCAGGTGATGAGGACCACGGTCACGCCTACCGCGTCCGTCTCCGGGATGAGGCTCGGGTTGGGTGCGTCCGCCTGGAGGAGACACAGTCGGGGCCTTGGCCATTAGCAGTCACCTGGCATTAGACAGAACCAATCATAACCACGTCCCATAAACAGTAAATATAGGAGCGGGCGTGGTGACGCACACCTGTAATCCCAGCACCTGGGAGGCTGAGGCAGGAGCATCTACATGAGTTCAAGGCCAGCCTAGACTGCATAGTGAGACCGTGTCTCAACTAAAACCAAAACCACGTGACCACAGAGGCACAGGGTGCCCAGGAGGAGCGCAGTGGAGAGTAGAAACTTGAGACACAGGCCTGTAACTTCAGCCACTTGGGAGGCTGAGGCAGGAGGACCACACATTTTGAGGCCAGTCTCAAGATGTAAAAGGACTGGGGCTGTAACTCGGCACTCCCGGGGTTCAAGCCAGGCATGATGGTGTGCCTGCCGCTCTAGAACCTGGGAGGCTGAGGCAGGAGGATCTCGAGTTTAAGGCCAGCCTGGGACACACAGGGAGTTCAAGGCCAGTCTCAAAAACATAGCAAGATGGTATTTAGTATGAGCTCCCCATATGCAAAGATATGGACAACCATTTGGAAGAAACGAGGGACAATATGACAGATAGTGAAGATCCCTGGTTGTCTAACTTTGAAATTTATGCTTTCTTATGTCCCGTTCTGTTGTGTCTAATTTTACCCCCTTTAAAATAAAATAAAAATTATATATATATATATATATATATATATGGAAAAGAAAGTGCTCTAAAGGATATAACTGCATGTATGTTTAAGTGTATAAGATAGATGACCACAATACTGTTTTTGTTGGATTGTTGAGCAGAACTGTTAACAGTCTCACTGTTTAAATGTCTACTTTGTGTGCTTTAATTCTGTAACTTGAACAACTATTTCCAATGATGACAGTATGTAACCTATCAAGTGGTGACTTCTTAGTGTTTTTGTTTTGTTGTTATTGTGGTTCTTTCATTTTTTTGCCTTTGGAATTCTGTATTGCTACCCTTTTTCTGTTTTGTTTGGTTGTTTTCTTTTTTGTTTTTCTCTTTAAATAAAATTTTTAAAAAAACAACACATAGCAAGACCCTGTCTCCAAAGCTAAAGCAAAACAAAACAAGCGAACAACAGATCCCATGCACAGTGCAAGTGCCTCACGGACACACTGCGTGCCAGGTGACTGCCCTCAGTGAGTCCGCAGGGTGGGAACCTGGTTTATACTAAACGGGGCGCCCTGTGATTTAGACCTGACCGACCCCAGGAGTCTCCGGGCACCGAGGCGGGGCTGGCTGGGGGAGGCGGGCGCACGGGCGCCAAGCTCGTGGTAAAGGGCAGCTGAGTGCACTGTTGGGGGTTCACTGTGTAGCGCAGCCTGGGCTGGCACGCACCGCAGTCCTCCTGCCTCGGCCTCCAGAGGGCAGGGGTCAGAGGTGTGCACCGGGCGCGTGTGCCTTGGGGGCTGCACCTGTGGGCTCTTCTTGCCCGTCCCGCCTCCTGGCTGCGGGCCCTCCTGCCTGCAGCGGCAAGGCCTGGACTGACACCCTGAAACTGGGGCCAGAGGCCATCACTGTGGGTGGCGGGTATCGAGAACTCTGTCCTGGTGACAGCAGAGCTGAGTAACCCGACGTCTTTAATCGGAGACACACACAACAGGCTAGGCCTTGGGCAGGTGACAGGGCACGACGCCCACGCCCACGAGCAGTGGCTCCTCGTCACGCTGGGACTGGGATGCGTGGAGGCGCCTGGGGACCGAGCTCAACTCTCTCTCCTTTTTCTGCAGCGCTGGGGGTGGAACCCAAGCTTCACGCTGGTGAGGCGGCACTGACTGCTGACTGACCTCCCATCCCTCTTCTCTCCTGTTCTGAAACAGTCTCGCTATAGAGCTCAGACTGGCCTTACACTCAGGCTGGCCTTGAATTCGCAGCGACCGTCCTGCCTCAGCCTCCGGAGTGCTGGGGTGGCGGGAGAGGCGTGCTGCCACTCCTGGCTCTCACCCTGCATTTCTAAGCACTGGGCTACACTGTGATTTTGGGTAAAGTGGAGAATTTCTAGGCTGGAGACACGGCTTAGTGGAGGACATTTCCCGAGCAGATCGGGACCCTGGGTCCATCCACCACCCAGAGAACTGACAAAGCAGGGCTGACTGGGGGCAGTGGGCCGGGACTCTAATGCCAGCAGCCTGGAGGCTGAGGCAGGACAACTCGCAGTCTCCGGCCAGCCTGGGCTCCACAGTGAGACCGTGCCTCAAACGAACCGCCACAGCCGCAAATCTCACCTGAAAGACAAACATGTGTCTTCCTGCGGGGACAGGGCCGACCAGCACGGAGTCCAGGACCTGATCAAACTCCTCACTCTCCGCGGAGCCCACGTAAATGATCTTCCACTCCAGGTCTGTGGGGACATCGTGGGAGGTCAAGGCATGGAACCCCCGCAGCCACAGATGGGGTGGGGCCTTCTGCGTCAGGCCCTGGGCTGGGGGGCGGCGCACGAGCCCCTGGGTGGACATCTCTCTCGGGGGCTGGCCCCCTTGTGGCTGGCCTCGGGGGACTCGAGCCTCCCAGAGGCCGGGTGGGACCCTTACGGCACAGACTGGATCAAGGCCCGGGGGCCGGGGGAGCTGGGCCACGGGAGAGGGAGCCGAGTCCTCTTTCACACACAGGGCCGGGTGCCACGGAGCCCAGCGGATCCCTCGACAACGAGGGCAGGGCAGGGCGGCAGGTTCCGATCCAGCAGGACAGCCAGCTGGTCCCCGGGTCACCCGGCCCGGGCACCAACAAGTCACATGCCTGCTGCGGGACGGGCAGCGCCCGCACACCTGACTGGCCTCCCCCGCGGCCGGCGGCCAGCCCGGGCACGGAAGGGCAGGCGGAAGGGCTGGAGGACCCTCCGTCAATCCCGGACGCCGCCGCAGCCAGCCAAGTGTATCAGGGGCAAGGTCACGCGGGTACACAGGCACTTGGCCAGGGCCGAGGGACTTATTTTAGGTCCCTTGGAATTACACAACCCACAGCAGCAGCAGCTGGGGAGCTTTCACAGGAAGTACACTCTGGACTGCGCTGGCCCTGGGTCCAGCGCTGGGAGAGCACAGATCTGGGCCGGGACAGCACAGGCTGTCACCTGAGCCCCAAGCCCTTCCTCGATACATGACTTCTTGTCCCTCTGCCCTGTCACCCGGGGACTCTCAGTCTGTGGGATGTGGGTGGCCATTTGGCTCAGTGGGGTTCAGTGGAACCCCCAGAATCACGGGTTTACTTATCACATGCAGCGGTACAGCAGAGCGAGGTGGTGCACGCCTGGAAACCAGCACTCGGGAGGCTGAGGCAGGAGAGTGCCGTGAGTTGGAGGCCAGCCTGGGCTACACAGCGAGACTGTCTCAGAAACCAAAACATCGACCAACAAAACACAAACAACCCAACCGAAATCGCGTTGGTAAAACTAAGCACAAACCGTGTGGACACTGACGAACAGACAGTCCACCGCGGGCCCCAGGGGAAAGCGGCCGCCATAGCTCTTTCCACACTGGCCGGACAGAGACGGAACGAACCGAGGGGCACAGACCAGCGCCAAGTCCGGGGCTAGAGGCGCCGTCGGCCAGGCGTGGGTGACAGAAGGGGCCTGAAACGGTCCCCGGTTTGCTGAAGTGGCTTAAAGCGGATGGAGCCACAGGGATCACTTCCTGTCGGCCATGGCGCTGGGGATGGAGCACGCGTCACGCGTGCCGGGCAGCACACGGCCCCTAGCGCGTCCATCGGGCCTGCAGGAAGACACTGGTGGGCGCGCAGGCCGGAACCCCGGCTCCGGGCCGCAGGCCAGCCTGGGGCACCCCAGCAAGGCCTCTCCTCAGGGCTGGCCAGACACGCGTGAGGCTCACGGGTGACTCTCAGCGCTGAAAAAGCAAAACCCGAGTGGACTTTCTGGTCACTCCCTAGACAACACCCAGAGCCAGGATTTTTAAGGCTTTGCACCCGGCATTAAGCACACACGTCACAGGCAGGTGGTGTAGTCACACGGAGGGTGCCAAGCATCGCTCTGTGCGGATTCTGGGACCTGAGGGGTCCCGGAGCTGCTCCCCAGGGGACTCACCGCCTCCAGGCAGAGCACAACCACACGCGTGACCCATGTGCCGGCCTTCCGGGCAACCCGAGGTACCCTATTACAGTGTCCTGAAGCCCCCACTGGTCAAGTGCAAAATGTACCTCCACTATGCATGAGGACAAAGCCCAGACCAACACCGATCACGGGAACTGTCACTCAGCGCTTGCCTCCAAGCTCTGACCCTGAGCCCGTGTGCCTTTCCTTTGTTCTTCTCTTTGGCTGAGACACGGTCTCGTTATGTAATCCAGGCTGGCCCTAACTCCCAGCAACCCTCCTGCCTCAGCCTCTCAAATGCTGCAATTACAGGTACGCACCACCACACCTGGCTCACTGGCTTGTTTTCTTCAAACATAATGTATCTCGTAGTTCTGGCTTAGCACCCTGCGTCTGCTCATCACCACACTGAGAACCTGGCCCTCTGTGGGACGTTAGCTCTAGGTCAGAACCAGTGGCTTCTCTGACCTCCTTGGCTTGGGTCTTCGCTTCTCAGCTCAATGAGGGTAGGTGAGACAGATACCTACTGTGGTAAGGGTAGACCAGCTGTTTCCAGATGCTGAGGAAGGCACCTGGGGGCTTAGGGCCCTTGGAGCTGGGGGCTTTGTCAGGTCTTCAATCCACAGTGGCAAGCGGGAGGCAGAAAGCCCGCTGCGGGTCTGGCAGGGAGAGCCCAGGATGAACCCGCGCCTGGAACTCTACCCGCAGGCTCCTGAGACAGAGCGTGTTAGCGATGGCACCCGACTCCCCCTCTTGATGGTGACTTTTTCTGGGGCACTGGAGTTAAATCCAGGGCCTGCGCGCTGAGCTGCACCCCCGGCCTAGGTGGGACTTGACCCTGTGACCACCCTAGAGTGCTGGGCGTCCGGGTGTGCACCACCAAGCCAGGCGAGGCTGTCTTCGTGTGGCAGGAAATTCTACACAAGCTCCACCTCTAACACAGAAAACGCTGGCCTGGGGGCGTAGCTCAGCAGGAGGAGCTGTGGCCCTGGGTTTGGGTCCCAGGACCAGGAAAGAAAATAAAACCTTAAGAGTTTTTTTTTGCTTTTCCAAGATGACAGCAAAGATAAAAACCTGACTGCAGAGTGCAGAGACAGACTCTAGGGCCAGAACAGCTGCACACTGGCTGGCGTGACTTGGTGAAATCACTGTCTCTACTGAAAAATGTCTGGAAGGTCGACTGGAGCCTGCTCTGCGTCTATAAATACGGAGTAAAGTAGTCGGTTAGGACCATGCAGCCATTGTTAAATGCAAGGAGCACGAACAGGCTGCCTGCAACCTGATCTCCTGCCATCTGGGAGCTGTGAATCCCCTAACCTATTAGCTCCTTACATCTCAGCTTGGCTTTTAAATTAAATCTTATTCCACAGCGTCACCGGACACTTTATATATTTATTTACACCCTGCCTTGTTCCAGGGAGGATTTAACGCCGCTTATTCTATAGTTAGTCACAAGTAGCTATAATTTGAAAAGGACCAGGGGACCCTGGGCGTGGCTGCCCAGCGGCCACCCGGCCCGCTAACTGGGGCCTGAGCTTTGGCGGAGACCGCTCCCCGGGCTCCCCCGCCGCCACGAGGCGCTGGTCAGCTCATCCCAGCCTCCAGACTCCCACCTCCTGGGCTGCAACCTCTTCTCCTTTGAGGTGCGAAGACTTCTTTGAAGGCCTGTTGCTGTTTGTGACGCCTGTCCTGTCCCCGAGATGACAGCCAAGCCTACTCCAGGCGGGTCGCGGGCGACTAAGGCCCTCTGGGAAAGTACTTTTGGGAAAGATGGCGTAGCAGGCCTCGACCTCCCAGCGGACCATCCGAAGCTGGATCGTGATGCAGGTCCGCCCACCCCGCCGCTCCCCAGGACAGGTCCCCCCAGCGAAGTGAGGGGAGCCTGCGTGCAGGCAAGTGCGCAGGCTGGAAGAACTCCAGGCGCCGGGGGAAGCCCGCCTGCCTCTGCCTCCCCTCAGACCTAAGTGGAGGAGGTAGGGAGCGAGCCGGAAGTGGGGGGACCAAGACACCCTCCCGACTGGCGCCGTAAGCCCGGCCACCCCTCCTTTGCGTGGGGGTTCGGGGGTGGGGCTGGAAAGGAGCCCGCTTCAGGGTGCGCGCAGGGGCAGAGCGCGAGAGCGGTTACGGGGCACAGAGCCGGAGGCTGGATTAGGCATTAGGAGAGTAGGGAGGAGGCGGCTGGGGGTCACACCGGGAGCCGGGGCCAATGCCACGGAAGAGAGGTTTTCACAGGGAAAATGAGGGCAACGTCACGGCGCGGGGTGCCCGGGGGGGGACCGGGGGCAGGAGGCTGGGCCGGCCGAGGGTCTCCCCGGCGAAAGGAGGTGAGCACCTCCCTCCGGGGGAAGTAGGTGCCCGGGGCGAACAGGTCAGGCTGCGGCGGCTCCGGGGAGAACGACTGCACTTGGGGCGGCCCCCAGCGGAGGTCGCGCGGACCCACGGGAGCGGGGAGAGAGGACGTCCTGAGAGATCGGTTGGCCACTGGGACGCTCTCCGCGGAGAGGCGTCTCCGCGCGGGCCCCGCTCACCATCCGCCAGGGCTTCGCTGCACTCGAAGCTGATCTCGAACCGGAAGGGGCTGTGGAAAGGACTCGGGTTCTCCAGCACCGCCACGTTCAGCACCGACACCTTGGCCATCGCCTCGCCGTGCCGCGCCTGCAGCTGCGGCGGGGACCGCGTCTGGGCCCGGTGACGGCGGGGGCGGGAAAGGAGCGAGCACAGCGCCACAGAACCGACAACACCAGCACCGCCACCGCCGCCTTTCGCCGCCGACTGAAGTGCGCACCTTGTCCGCGCGCCGCCTTCAAATAGTCGGTCCCAACCCTCCGGCCAATCACCGCTAACGCTCCGCGAGCGCGCCCAGAGTCTGCGGACCAATTAGAGAAGCTCCCTCTTTACGTCGTGCGAGGGAGGCGGGACCATCTCTAGACTCTTAGAGTGTCTGTCAGGAACCAATCCCTAGCGGCTCCGATTCGGATATGCAGGGAGCTGGTGGGCGGAGTCCAAACGCAGAGCGTCTCTTAGCCAATCCTAAGGGTTCCCGCACCGATATGGCCAGCCTCTAGTCCCGCCCTCTCGGGTGGTGCTTCCCGTGGACGGCAGCTCCGGCAACTGCCGAGTGGTGGCGCACAGCGCTCACTGAAGAGGGCAGGAAGGGCGGTACCCGCGCCCACGATGATTGGCAGGGGCATTGGGGCGGGGATAAAGTGGGTTCCTGCAAGATTATTGGTTACATTGGCTCCGAGCTAAGAGGGCTTGACAAGGGATTCGCCGGTGAGGAGCGGAAGTTGTGCGCCGGCGCAATGGGCTTGAGGAGGAAGCGAGGGCGGTGGCGGCCCGGGCGCTGGGCGGCCGGTGGGCCGCGCTGGCTGCTTCCTGTCCGCGTCCTGTCCGTGAGGCGGGCGGCCCGCGAGCCCGTTGTGAACGTTGTGAACGTTTGCCTGCCCGCTGAGGAGAGACGGAGCGGCGACGCTGGTTCGAATCATGTCGCGGTCCCCACCGGGGACGTCGCGAGGTTCCACGTGGTCCCCGCGGCAGTGGGAGTTGGAGCCGGAAAAGCGGGGTTCGAGTCCCGGCCCAGCAGCCGAGGCTGGAAAACGCCCAGTGGAAAACACGCAGATCCACACACCTGGCTTGACAGTTGTTGGTAATCACATTGGGTTATCTTGTTGT
>PVJX010025060.1:0-27370 GCA_004027295.1 Dolichotis patagonum | reverse complement strand
AAATCATTAAGGAAAATTTCCCAAGCATAGAAAAAGGAAATGATATGCAGATGTATGAAGCATGCAGAACTCCAGTCACCTACAACCAAAACAGAGCTACACCCAGACACATAATAATCAAGATCCCAGAAATTCAATATAAGAACAGAATATTAAAAGCCATCAGAGAAAAGAAACAGATCACCTATAAAGGAAAACCCATCAAAATCACAGCAGGCTTCTCGACACAGACCATCAGGTCAAGAAGAGCTTGGAGTGAAGTAATTCAAGCCCTGAAGGAGAACAACCTCCAGCCCAGATTGATGTATCCTGCGAAACTCTCTCTAGAAATTAATGGAGAAACAAGATGCTTCCATGACAAAGAGGAACTAGGAGAATTTGTGACCACCATTCCAACCCTACAAAAAATACTGAAGGACATTTTAGAGAGAGAGAACAAGAATACGAGCATTTCAGGAATAATGACAGAGAGGCCTCAGTGAACGAGGCAGACAGTGAAGTGGAACAGAAAAATAGGCAACCAATGGCAGAAAAACAGAATAACAGAAATAAGGCAGAGAAGATTGACTGTAATCTCTAGTATAGATGGCCTTGAAATAGTAACAGAGAGAAACACAGGCAGAGTAGATCAGGAGATAGGGTCCATTGAGCTGCTCTATATAGGGAGGCAGTGGGACCCAAAACAAGCAGTGCACCCCATGGGAGTGAAAGGGGAGGAATTGTCTAAAAAAGGGAGGCAGAGGATATTGTTAATTGGGTAACAAGATTTAAAATTTACATTATTCTCATCACTCTGCTTGGATGGATTACGTGCTATTCCAGTTTGTCTACTTACGCTAGACTTGAGGACATGGTCAGTTATCCCAAAAATAAGAGGACATATTGTGGTAATCATCCCTAATTTCCCATCAACTTAATCTGAAGCCCTTTATAACTTATACTGTCTTATTATGATTGATCTTATTTGAATCTGGGTTGTTAGATTGCTACTTTGTATTGACTGATTTTATTTAAATCTGTTATGATTGATAGCATCAAGTCTAAGAGTATAGGCAACTACCCTGAAGATGACAAGATTCATTAAGATACCCACTCTGGTTTGATTATTACTTGCTTTTGAAGTCTTATAATGTCTCCAATGCTTTGTTTTTATTAATGTTGTTATATACTGCTGAGACATCATGTTAACCTTTGTAGATCACCTTGTATTGTGGTTATATATGACTTTTTTGCTTCATGCTTTTCTAGGAATTGTTTTGTTTTATCTTGCTTTGTTTTGTTTTTACCTCAAATACAGAAAGGATAGATATATATTTAGAGTCTCATGCATGTGTAGAGCTTATAAACAGTTTACAAGAACCAACTATATAACACATGTTGAAATAAACAACTACTTTGGAGAAAAAGAGACACTACAGTACCCAGTGCTGATTCCATAATGTCATGATGTGTAATCCAGAAAAATTGTCATTCTTTGTTCAAAGTGATTTTAGCTTGTTTTGTTTTGTTTAAGTTCAACACACATGAAGGTATGGACAGCTGTTTTGAGGAGAATGAGAGACACTATGACAGCCATTCTCGGCTTCCCTATTGTCTGGTCTTGAAGACCTGTTATGTCCTCCTCATCCTGCTCAGATCAATTCCATACTAGGTTGTTTCATGTGAATTCCCTGTATGTGACAATATGGACAACTATTTGGAAGAAAACAAGAGTCAATACAATAGAGAGTGAATATATCCAATTATCTAGTTTTGGAATTTATGTCCCTTACATTGCTTTCTTGTGATCCACTTTGCTCTGTTTTGTTGTGTTTAATTTTACCCTTTTGATATAATTGCATGTATATTTGAGTGGGTAAGATGGATGACCATATTGCTGTTTTTTTGTCAGATTGTAGAACAGAACTGTTAACAGACTCACTGTTTGAATGTCTATTTACATGTTTTAACTTTATAATTTGAACAACTATTTCCAAGAAGTCAGTATGTAATTTGTCAAGTAATAATCTCTTAGATTTTTTGTTGTTCTTCTTTTCCTTTTTTCCTTGGAATTCTGAATTGTTGCTACCCTTTATTCTGTTTTGTTTTGTTTTGTTTTTTTCTTTCTTCTCTTTAAATAAAAAAAAGAAAGAAACACATGCTTGGGTACTTAGAAGCAAGGTATCATGATGCCTATAATTTCCTCTGAAACAGCTCAGCAAACGTGAGTCTATGTGTACACAGAGAGAAGAAGAAGGTGAAAACCAATACGCGAAACGATGGCTGTTGTTGGATTTAAGTGGTAGCTATAAAAGGGTTTGTTATATTATTTTTCAACATTTCTCAACATTTAAATTTTTCTATAATTAAAAATTGTGTCTGGAGAGAGGTAGAGAGGCCTGAGATGACCAGGTTCAATAGACAAAGAGAAGACCCTGCCCTCAACAAAATCTGGGAATCTTAAAATCCAACTTCTCACTCGGCCACCCCATACATGGCTGCTTCCTGGTGACTGACTTTGAATGATTTTTTTTAAAATATACTTCCTTCTGCAGCCCAAAGACATCCTCAGATTTATTTTATAAATAAACTCACACTCTGCAAATCTCAATCTCAGATTCATTCTTATTCTCCACCCCCACTCCCAAACACATAGCCACCTTCAAAATCACTCTGCATTACCCAAATCCAAATTCTCGTCTTCTAATGCAAAAGCTAAATTGAAAGCTAAGTGGCCCTGGCAGTCCGCAAAGCCCAGGTGGCTTCTGCCCCCGAGCGGAGGGGACGGGGCGCACTGCCGCGCTTCTGTTTGAGGTCCCCCTGCCAGCTGCAGTGCTCAGCAGAGCTTCTCAGGTATCTGGGCCTCTTTGAAGGTTTACTTTCAATTAAACAGAAGGAGGAGGAGGAAAGAAAGAAAGAAGCCAAATGAGCAGCTGTCAGGGATGCAGGGAAAGATTTATTCAGGGTGGTCAAGGGGGGCGTGGCCAGCAGGAAGGGCCCGAAGGTAGACAGGAAGGAAACTCGAGCTGCAGAGACTTTCCTCCGGGCAAGGTCAGCGGCGGCCGGCTGGGCTGGTCCTCCTGCGCCAGTGCTACTCCTGTTGGGGGACGCCTGCAAAAGAGAAGGGGACCGCCGGCAGACACTGGAGGCAGGATAGAGAGGGACGCCCGGGGAGACCAGCGGGCCAGGTCTTGAAAGCAGAACTTATTGCTCAGATGGAACCAGGCCTGAGGGATCAAAACATGACTGATTTTTAAATTGCTTCCTGATTCAAAAGCTGATGTGGCCCACCTCAAAATGGGCTGAGGGTTGAGGAGGCCAGGCCCCCCGGGGGCTCTGCCTGTGTGGCGAAGCCTGCCACCGGCCAGGCTGACAAGAATCAGGCTGAGGGGTTTTATCACTTCTCATTTCCTGTCTCACTTCTTACAGGACTGCAGATGCATGATGCGCTGGTGTGAAAACCAAAGTGTGCTTTTCACAAGGAAAGAGCCAAGCTCTCCGCTCCCCCTCATCCAGGCCCACACAACTTCTAGAAGCGCACAGTTACACGAACAGCATGGCTTTTAAGGAATTGTCCTCAGCCCTTCTGCACCCTTGTCCTTCCCACCCAGTCTCAGATGGGACTGGAATAGAGATGCTAGCATAAGTTCCCTTTGCTTCACGGGCAGCAGTTACCTATGTCACACTCCTCCTCTTGTTCCTTCAACACCACTGAAGTGTTGGTTACCCCAGTAGATATTACCCAAAGACCCCAGATGCCATTAGCCTGGACTGTGTTAAACATAATGTGTATGAAAATATACATGCATGTCTATACACATGCATGTGTACTTACATATATGTGTGCCTGCACATTATCACAAACCACATGATGGCACTTTGGTAAACAACCAACTACATACATGATAGAGGTCCCTATTGACACTGTAATCATGCTAGTCTGTGTGCATACACGCTAACATGCTCACACAAGGATAAAGTCACCTAATGATACATCATTAAGCAACTCATGACTAAATAAATGCATATGTGTTTACGCATACAGATATAGATGATGGAGAGGCATCTTTCTATCACTGTGACAAATACTGTATAATCGATGTAGAAGGAGAAAAGTTATACATGGCTCAGTTTCAGCCCATGGCCCCAAGATGTTGATTGGGCTGTCAAACAGTGTTGTGTTCCTTGAAGGATGGAAGAGAATGGCTTCTTCCCTTGCCCTGTCACACTGTCACATTTGATCACCACAGCATCTCTGTTATGCCAAGAGAACCCCAAAGTCTCTCTTCAAATATGTGATCAATTTCTTTCCTGGACTGGGGTCCTTATATAAAATACTTCCATAGCTTCTTCATTCTTCTATTCAGGGAAGCTCAAATAGAAGCCAGGACGGTTAAGTAGAGGTGATCTACTCCTTTGTTGTTGTTTTCTTTTTTTCTTGCTTTCTCTTTTCTTCCCAAATTTTATTCCTCAAAATAAATGTTTCTCATTCTAAAGTTGCAGAGTAAATTCTCTAATAGGATCTTAACAAATGCAACAGAGACTGACAGAGATGAAATGAAAGTAATGTCTGCATTAATAGTAACTGTACATGAATCTATTTTTTAAATTTAATTTTAAAGGGAATAAAACAGAACAATAAAACAAATCAAAACAGTGAAAAGGCAGTAGGAAATTTACAATAGTAACTCTATTGCATACTGCTATCCTCTAAATAGTTGCTCAGACTAATGACTTTAGGCTTGCAAAGTCAATCAAACAATACAGTCCGAAACGGCTGGTTGCTCATGTTGAGGAGCTGTTCTTCTCTCCCCAGTCCATGCTCTGGCTGGCTCACAGGCAGGGGCTTAGCTTCCTTCCTGGTTCTCCCCAGTCTGCACTCCCAAGGGTATGTAAATCTGAAAAAGTCTATCATAGTCACCAACACTCCACTTCCTTGAACAACAGTTGAGATTTTGAGAAATAGATGTATCAGTAATTAAAAACTCTCACAATATGCAATACATTTGTTCCTTAAAACTTGACTATCATAGAGCCAAGCCTGGTGGCCCTGCCTATAATTCCAGCTACTTACGCTGAAGCAGGAGGATTACAAATTTGAGGCCAGACTGAGCAATTTAATGAGACTTTGTCTCAAAGTTAAATTTTAAAAAGTGATTCTGGCACTGCCATTTTAAATCTAGCTCCATACAACACTCTGCTGCCACCAGCACCCCTGCGACCCAAACCGTGCGCCCACTCACCCCTGCCAACAGCCCCACCACCATGGGGGACAAGAACAAGTACAGCAATATAGTGGAGTTCACCCAGGAGTCCAAGATTAACATGGGCAAGAACCAGCAGGATGAAGCAAAATGTTTATTGGAGGCTGGAGCCAGGATACAAGCAAAAAAGAAATGACTAAATATTTGTCTTGATTTGGGGAAGCTGTAGCACAACTAAAACAAATCCAGTCACAGGAAAATCAAGAGGATTTAGATTTGTGCTTTTCAAAGATGCTGCTAGTGTTGATAAGGTTTTGGAACTAAAAGAATACAAACAGGATGGCAAATTGATAGAACCTAAAAGGGCCAAAGCTTTAAAAAGGAAAGAACCCCCTAACAAGGTGTTCATGGGTGGACTGAGCCCAGATACTTCCGAAGAACAAATTAAAGAATATTTTGGAGCCTTTGGAGAGATTGAAAATATTGAATTTCCCATGGATATAAGAACAAATGAAAAGAAAGGATTTTGTTTCATCACATACACAGATGAAGAGCCAGTCAAAAAATTGTTAGAAGGCAGACACCATCAAATTGATTCTGGGAAGTATTGCACAACCCAAAGAGGTATATTGGCAGCAAAAGCAACAACAAAAAGGAGGAAAAGTTTCTGCAGCTGTGGGAGGAGGTGATACGAGAGGTTGTGGCAGAAATCAGGGTCAAAACCGGAACCAAGGATTTAATAACTATTATGATCAAGGCTATGGAAATTACAATAGTGCCTATGGTGGTGATCAAAACTACAGTGACTATGGTGGACATGGTTATACTGGGTCTAACTATGGGAACTACAGATATAGACAGGGATTGCACTTACAGCAAGGCATCTTGAGGAGGTAGCAATCACCAAGATAAGGTACCAGCCACACTAAAGAGGAAGACACTGGGGGAAACAGGAGATGCTAAAGAAATCTTCCAGGACAACGCTGAAGATCGCACTTCTGTTGCTGTAATGATTATTTTGTACAAGACTTCCTAGTGTGCAAGACACAACTGTGTCTAGCTGTATACAGCTGCAGATTACTTTTCTTTGTTTTTACTTTGTCCTTTGCTATGTGTTAGGACTCTGCAGATTTGTGTTTATACAAATTTTATTTGTATGATTTCTCATGGTAAACCCCAAATAAATACTTCCTTATGTGATTGTTAAAAAAATAAAATAAAATTTTAAAAAGGGTCTAGCATGTACCTGGCATGCTCAAGGCCAGAGTTCAGTCCCTAACATACACACACAAAATTTTTTTGACAAAATGTGCATTTCCCCCATGGACCTCCATTATACCACCAAAGATGTGATCTGACAGGAGCAAACATGTTGGGGCCTCAATTTGAATAACATGGGAAATTTTTAAGAAGATAAAGATTGGATGGGGTAACCAAATTCATTGAATGGAAGGAACAGCATGAATGAAACGCAAGCAGATTCACATGCATACCTGAGTGACAAGGACAGTCATTCTTTTGGCCAAAAGAACAATTTAAAATGTAGCTATACGCATGCAGCATGGCATAATATGAAACTGGAAATAGTTTTCTTTAAAAATCACTTCTTAGTCAGGCGTGGTGGTGCACTCCTGAAATCCTAGCACTCAGAAGACTGAGGCAGGAGGATTGTTGCAAGTTCAAGACCAGCCTGGGCTAAAAAGTGAGGCCAAGGACAGCCTGAACTGCATAGCAAGACCCTGTCTCAAAAAGACAAAAAAAAAAAAAATCACTTTTTATGCTCCCATCATATCCCTACAAAAGATACTTTTTAGGGGTTTCTTTAGGAGCTGGGCACCTGCACTGAGATGCAATACCAAATTTGACCAGTTTAAGTGATACATGGTGTCACTTAAACTGAGAAAATACTAGAAAGTTCTATTTTTACAACGTTATCCAAAATTAACGGATCCTGTCACCGGGGCTATGTCTGTCATAGCTTTGGATACTTTTGCACATGGCTTTTGCAGTGTTCGGTGGACAGCTACTTTGAGGAATCACTGGGAAATGTGCTCTGAGAGTGGGGATAAGAAAAACTCCAATTGTTAAACAAGCTGCCATAGTTTTCTGTGTGTCTCAGACAGAAGGATTTATTCTTTTCCTGTGAATTATGAGGCAGAAAGAACTTTGAAGCCTTTGGAGGTCCTAGAATGCAGTCATTTTTTTTAAAGCCAATGATGTGTCACACTGTTATAAAAGAAGGTTTAGCAAGTGGCACTAATGAAACGGGCATCAAAACACTGTTGTGCTCCCCTTACAGTCTCAGCAGCCTTTAAGGGGTTCCTTAGAAGTCACTGCCCTTCTTGGGCTGTGGAGGGAGGCAGTTGGTGCAGACATGTACAGGAGTATCCGTGTGTGGGTAGATCTGTGGGGCTGTGGTAGTGGATGGGTGTGCTGTGCAGATGTGTGCAGGTGTGTGGGGTGGGTGTGTGTGCATGTGTATGGTGTGGGTGTGATGGATGCGTGCGCTACATGGTGTGTGTGTGTGTGTGTGTGTGTGTACATATGTATGTGGGCGTGCATGTCTGTGATAGCGTGGGGTAGATGTCTGTGATATGTGAACGTGTGGGGAGTGTGGATATGGTGAGTGTGTGCTGCGTGTGGAACGTGTGGTGTGTTTACGTGTGGTGTGTGGATTGTGTGGTGTGTTGACTGGTGTGTTGAGTGTGTAATGTGTGGTGGGTGGAGGCCTGTGGGGTGCCGGTGTGGGCCTGTGTATGTGGAAGGGAGCAGAACCGTGTGGACAGAGGGGAAGGTAAAGGTGTGGGTGGAGGCAGATGTGTGAGGTGCCGCGTGTGTGTGTGTGTGTGTGTGTGTGCGCACGTGTGCAAGTGCCCTAATAAAGAGGGCAGCCTCGCCTTCTAGTGAGAAAAGAGAGAAGTCATTGTTTTGCCTTTTAGATCATTTATGTTCCCTTCACTGACTTTCTGAGTTTAATTCAATGTAAGATGCTGAGCACTGAGGGCTCTGTTATCAGATTTCTTTGAACTGTATCATAAAACCGCCTTTATTTGCTCAGCAGCTGTCGGCGCGAGAACGGAGAGCAAGCGCGGGGACCTACTGCCATCTGGTGGAGAACACCGGCACTGCCGGTGTGGCAGGGAGAAGGCCCTCATGTTGGGGGCTGTGGCTAAGGGCTGGTTGTTTTGATTCATTTGTCACCCTTGTTTTGTGCACTCACCACCTGCCTACTTTTCCAGGCTCTCACCCATCAACAGGTCTGTGTGGAAGATGAAGGGAGCGGGAGCTCCTAAGTGTGGAGAGCCAGTGTGGGACAAGGCTTACATACCTGAACACTGGTTTGATGCCCCGGGTTCAACTGATGACTTCATAATCTACAGGCCATGTCGCCTGCAAGCCACCTGCTGTCCTGTGCTTTAGCTCCTGAGGAATGAGCCGGTTAATGCCGTGCTGGCAGGGGAAGCACCACACTTATGTTTCTGCATTGTCGTTACCCAGGCAAACGTTATCCTAACCCTCTCCATTCAAAGCCATATCTGATGTCCAGGAGAACAGCTGCCCAGCCTCTTCATGGAAGGACGGGCTGCCCAAAAGGACAGAGGGCAGACAGGGCAGCTCCCCAGCAAGACAGCATCGGGGTCCTACAGACATCACTGCAAAGGAAACGATGAATCAGCCCGTGTCACTCTCTGGCAGCCATTCCATGTTGCTCCTCTGTGGCTCACGTTTCTGTTTGTGTTCCTGATCGCTCCGTGCCAGATGATATATAACTCTTTAAAGGAAAGGACTCTGCCTCCACTGCCCCCAGCACCCACGGTCTGAAGCTTGCTGGACTCAGAGCAGTGAGTCTAGGGAACAGTGAGGAGCAGCATGACTTTAGATTCTCAGACCAGCCGTCCACATGGAGCCGGGGGACAAAACCTCAAAGATCCCACAAAGGAGAGGAGAGGAAAAGCAGAACGTCCATCCAATCACCTAACTATCCCCGGACGTGGATGTGTTCCACTGTGGCGAGGAAACCAGAAAGATGGAGTAAAAATCTGAAAACCACTTGTCCCCCAGTTTCTAAGAAGCTAATAAGTGCCTTGTGGTGGAGGAAAAGCTTTACCTCTTATATCCTTACCTTGAATATTGGAAATTCTAAGCAAAAGTATATTTTTCAGAAAAATATTTTAACAGATACCTTGAACTTTTTTTCTGCAGGACGTTTATGTTCTTTTTTCTAAAAGGGAAAAGAATAGACAGTGTCAGATTTGGAATGAGAAGGGGCCAGGGATGGAGCTCAGTGGCACAGCACCTACCTGGCGAGAGCAAGCTGAGTTCGATTCCTGGTACCTTTTTGAAAAAAAAGAAAAGATTCTGAGAGATAAAATAGACTTCTTCCACTACTTTCACAGCGTTACTAACCTACTAACAATGGGCCAAACTGACAGGGCCTCTTTTGTGTCTGCAGATTCCCTCAGAGAAGTCAAAGCACGGGAGTGCATAGCCAGTCTCCAGGCTGCAGTATCTGCTGGCAAGTCGAAGACACGGAACAAGGCAATGAAGGCAGAGATGCCCGCGGCTACGAACAGCTTGTCTCCCGGCTGCTGCCTTTTCTCCTCCATCCCCAAGGACCAACTTCACCTTCATGGCACACTCATGCCACTGTGATGTTGTGTAATTTGCAATATTTCAAGATTCGTTTTGCAACCAATGTGCTGTGGTAGAACAGGAACCATGACCTTAAAAAAATAATTTTAAAAAAACTGTTCTCTTGCGTAATAATGTTGTCTTCTGTCCAAGCTGTCACACAAAGACAAGTAATGTCAGCGGCTAGTTTTTGGCTCGACCCTTGGAGGCTACGTTCAGTGCAGCCTAGGGCAGGTGCCTGGTGTGTCAGTTAGAGATTACTGAGTAGCAAACCCTTCCAGAATGCAGCCTGCCCGTTGCTAAGAGATGTCTGGCTCAGCTGAGCGCTCCTTGTGGTCTGAGCCAGGCCGGGCTGCGTTCACTCAGCCTCATTTTGTCTGCTATTTCCCACGCCTCTGTCGGTGGCTACTGAGTCACCTAGAAGCTGGCTGGTCTAAGTTGGGCTCTGCTAGGACCTCTCAACTCTGCTGCACATGGTCCATCATTATCCAGCATGCTGAGGGTGGGCAGTGTTTACCCCACCGCTGGGCATCTCCACCTAAGAGGCAGAGATAGACACAGGTTGTTACAAAAAACAAACCAAATCTGGGAAGAAATGGCACCAGAAGTCTAGGAGGCAATTTATTACACCAGTGGGCTTGACTGGGATATCTCCCAAAGAGCCAGAGCCCCACCTGGTGGGGTTCCAAGGAGAGCAAGTGGGGAGGGACAAGGTAGATTAGGCACAGTATGATTGGAGGGTTTGGTGACACCTTGGCTTACTCAGGGAGTTTAAACATTTTAGGTTACATTGCAAGGCCATCAGTTATACAAAGCATGGGTTATACAAAGGAAGAAATGTCCCGTTATATTTGAAGTCACATTGCAAGGTCATCAGTTGTACAAAGGCATTAAAGACAGGGGTTCCACAAAGGAACAATTTAAGGCCATCTGTTTGACAAGCTTACACAAAGAAAGGAATGGCCTGTTATTAGGCTTATTCAGACAGATACATGTGCGCCTGGTCGTGGCTGGGATCCTTGGCCTGCTTTATTTAAAATTTTAATTTCCCTTTCAAGGGTTCTTGAGGCTTCAGCTCTGAACTAGCAAGGAATCTCTCTCTCGTTCTCTGCCTATTGGCAGAAATATTTGGCCAAAGCCAATCACTTCTTCTGGGAGGAGCTGCCAAGCCACAGTGCAGGGCAGGAGGAAGGAAGGGGTAGGAAGCCACGCAAGGAAACAGCCTAGTGCCTGTCTTCTCGGCACGTACCTACAGAGCAACCGTGGCGGTGCATGCCTGGAAGTGTCATTACAAAACCTCAGAGTAACATTCTTGTTCCTAGGAAATCTGTTTCTTACTGGCAAGGTTCTTAGGCATCCTTCCAATTAGTAACTAATACACGATAGGCTTTCAGTGAGTACTTATTTGATGAATGTGTTCATGTGCCATTCATTCACTTGAAAAAAGTAGTTTTTTCAAACTCTCATAGAGTCACTTCTAGGACACACTGTGGTCTCATCTTGACAACTCTGAAATCAGAAATGAACTTACTATCAACGTGATTTTTTAAAGTATTGCATCTTAAATAAAATGTTTTATACTGATAGTATCTTGGATTGAATGAAAGTATTCAAAGTATTTATGAAGTATTTATAAATACTTTGGAAAATATTTGTGAATTTTTAGGAATGCTTTCTGCAAGGTTCAATTGGGCAAAAATTTCATAGGACCACTCCATTCAATGAATATTCAAGCCTCCACTAATCACAGGAAACCTGCAACTACTTTGACAAGCGTAAATTTATAAAGCTGACCAGAGCTAGTTTATAAAATTTTGTGTATTTATGAGAGTTTACTTCTCGAAGTTTTCAAATTGCTATTAAATGCTAAACATATATCTCTTACTTTTTACTTTATTTTATTTTAGTTTTGGTTTTTTGCTTTGTTCTGTTGTTTTTGGTTCTGAGAAGCGAACTCACAATCTCATGCTTGCCAGGCAGGCACTGTGCCACTGAGCTATATCCCCAGCTATATCCCTTACTTAATAGAAGGTATAAACATAAATAAACATCACATACATTTCTAAGTACTGAGGCATCTTGTTGTTTGTATTGTAGTGTTTGAAGTTAATCAAAGGTTAAAAAGGCCTACAATATGAAAAATTACCAAACTGTATAGGAACTCTGGGGAGTTATAAAACAACACTGATCAAAACTTTCTAGAAGAGTATCTCCATGATCAATGTAATCATGTACTGCAAACATGTTGTCACAAAAAAATTTAATGCTTAGTAATTTTTTTCTAAATCAAGGACACACGGAAATGAGACACCTTGAGAATGAGTTGGCAGGAAAAGCAGAAAGCAGAAAATATAGCCCACGGGGACTGCAGATATGGGAGGGAGCAGATTCTGATTACTAAACAACTATGTTCCCAATGTTCAAGTAAATAAAAACCCAACATTGAAAATTCCAACATGAAAATGAAAACTATAAAAAAGTGCCATAAATAGTTTTGAAACAAGGAAATATAAAGCTTCTGACTGATAAATATGACGGTAGGGACTGAATGTCTGTATCCTTCCAAAATGTCTGTGTTGAAACCTGAAGCCCCAAAGGGTTAAGATATCTAGAAGGGGGTCTTCTGGAAACAGTTGGGAATGATTTTCAAACTAAATATTCTTGTATTACTTATTATGAAATTTTATTTTCAAAGAGAGGAAATAATCTTACTATCATAGCAAACACTGAACATAGAAAACAGAAACTAGAATTTCACAATCAATGTTACATCAAGATCTACAAAACCAGGAAGAGGTCATGACTAAGAAAAATACTAGTTTTTTAGGGTGATTTACAAAAATATTATCATTAAACTTTATTC
The DNA here is from genome assembly GCA_004027295.1 of Dolichotis patagonum. NCBI lineage: Eukaryota > Metazoa > Chordata > Mammalia > Rodentia > Caviidae > Dolichotis > Dolichotis patagonum. Next base: position 14,692 of record PVJX010025060.1, on the reverse strand, counting down.
ATTTTCCACTGACTTGCATGTCTAGATTTTTTTAATTGAGTGTTACAGCTTTATGAAGTTTTTGGTGAAGTGGAAAGGGCAAAGTGCAAACCAGATCAAACTCTTTTTGGAGAGCTTATGACTAAAGTTTTACGGAAACGAGAACATTATCTTCAAGTGGATACTGAGCGATTGTGCGATGGCATGGATTGCCTTCTCACAGGAAGCATTTTCAGGAAAGCCTTCTGAAAACGTTTGTGACACAATGGATACAAAAAGGGATTAACAAAGGAATTGAACCACTGGAGCCAAAAGGCAATTTTGTACCAGCTTGATTTAGTAAAGCTCTTTTGAGGAAAAAATGAGAGGATAACGGTATTCAGTGAATGTGGAGCCCAGCAAATGGCAAAAGCTACTAAAAGAATGGCCAGCGACTTGGCTAATTTCCTGGCTCTAAAAAGTTCGATATGTTCCCTTTGCCGAAGAGCCAGGGAATCTGAGTGGGAGAGGAAGGTCGTCTTGGAAGCAATCATACTGCTGTTCTTGTGGGCTCGTATGGAAGACAAGAGACCTCTTTCTTCGTGACCTGTCTGAACCAAGAGAGGCGGCTGTTTCTTTCCGTGCTGGGAGAGTCGCCCTTGAATCGGGGTCCTGTCTGCAGGAGTGTCCAAGGTCACTGCTAGAAGAGTCAGAGGGGAGTGCAGGGTGGCTGAGGCACCTGCTCAATCTCTCTCGCTTCCTCAGGCTCCAGTAAATACGCGCATTGAAATAAGCGACTAACAAGACGGGGATCAGGAATTCCAGCAACGACGTGAAGACAGAGATGTACCACATTTTTAAAAGTCCAGGTTCACATTCTACGGTGTCATTCTTCTTCCAAGCCTCCGAAATCAGAATCATCCCAAACAGCCACCATGGGAGTAACAATTTTCCAGGTGCCAAAGTGCTGAGCTCTATACCCCACCTAAGAGACCAAACAAATCAGTTTTGACGTAATGAATATACACTGATCACGTAAAGCATCCCAGAGTTCCAGGGATGCAAGGGAGAAGGACATTAACTAACATGGGTATTGTGCCCTTTAGAGGGACAGAGGCTTTCATTTCAGGGGAAGCCAAGCCAAGATGCAGACGTCCATACAGGTTTCCATACAACCCTCAAGGTTAAACCTCTGACACTACAGAAACTGTCAAGGTCAATATCTAAAACAAAACAACAGTTTTTTCCAGCTCACAGATACTAATGTCAGTGTTAAGTAATTCAAATTGAGTGCATCTAATTTCTCATCCTATGCTCAAGGTTGAATGCTATAGAATAGTCAGTGTTAGAAGGCATCAGACATGGTGTGGACAATGTTTGATGATGTTTCATCAACCAAAGCAATACTTTTTAGGACTAGGGAGATGCACATAGAGAGAAATGCATGTACTAGCTCATGGTGAAACATGTCTTTCTCACTGTGGTCCCAGTCAAAGTCATTCAAAAGCCATGGCTAATTTTACTCCAACATTCTGAAGGAATCTGCTCTGAAGTTCATGCTGGGTCTTCCCAAAGTGGGCCAAGAGCAGAAAGAAAAGCTCTGTATGTGTCACCCCCAAGAACATCAACCATAAACAGAAGGACAGAAAAACATTTCAACCTGCTGCAGGGAAATACTAGTGTTATCAGCCATTGCCAAATCCCTTTGTCTGCAAGTGTTTCCATCTGATAGGTATAAGACCAGTGTGCAAAGTGCGGCCACTTCGACTGTAGCAAGCGCCGCTGTCTTCTGCAAGGGTGGAGAATGTTCTAGTTCCACTGGATAACAAGTTAGGCTTCCCAAAAGGAGAATGAGATTTTGGGAAACCACAGGCTCCTGTGTCAGACCCCGAAAGTTCTCCAGAACATCTTTCAAATCTAAGGACACCCGAGGCCCCCCACCTTAGGTGTAAGGGATACATGGCTGAACCTAGAATTTGGGGTGAGCATCTGGAACACACATCTTCTCCAAGCCTCTGTTAGATCTTCCTTCCAACTCCAATGTCCCATATTTCTCCATCCCCTCCTTCCTCCAAACGAAAACGATCTACCTAGGAAATAGGACCATGTCGCCTCTTCACTACCTCTTGTGTGCTATTTTCTCTGCGAGTTTCAAAGTCTTGGTCTACAGCATTTTCACATTTTAAAAGGAATCCAACACAGTTTCTTTGACGGATTGTGCATGTTGAGACCAGCTTACCAATGGCTAGAGATAAGAGGAAATTGGTAATTTTCTTTTTTTAAAGGGGTTTTATTATTATTATTATTATTATTATTATTGTTAACTATAGGGGAGTGAGTTTTATTCTCCTAGACTATTGTTACCTCTGAGGCTAAGTTATAATACATGCTGATCAGAATGGTCCTGACCACAAGCTCTCACATATGGTCCACTTTTTCCCCCTTTTTCTTCTCATGTCTCTAATTAATACATCTCTTGCGCTAAATCTAATGATTATGAAGATGGTTACAATACCCAGATGGTCATAAAACTGCATTTAGTTTTTTTAATTGCTCTGTTCAGCCTTTGTAATGATATGATGCAATATGCAGAAAGTGGTCTCTCTTTCATTATGCATAAGGTCAATTGAGATAATGGATATCCCAAGGACTTACGAGGAAAACGTCCGTCTCTTCGTCTCTGGGGAACATTTTGACAGATAGAAAGTTTAAGCACTGCTTGAGTCTAGACAGTTGGTTAGAATGGCCTCCCTAAAATAAGCCAGGAGCTAAGGTCTTACCCACTACAGAATGTGTGAATTATTCAGGATAGCGCTTCCTACTCAACCCCAGTAAAATATCCAAATATCCTAACAGTCAGGTTTCTTTTGTGAGGCAGAGAAGCCCACTGGATTGCACTGTGGTTAATAGGACATTATAGGACCAGTCTAAATAAGTGTCTGCTGTGAGCTGAACTGTGTTCCCCAAAAAGATATATTGAGATTCTAACCACTTGTATCTGTGAATGTGGCCTTACTTGGAAATATAGTGTTCGCACATATAATCAAATTAAAATGAGATTATATTGGATTAGCTTCACTTTAATCCTACATGACTTGATTAGGGTCCACTTAACCCAACATGACTGGTTTCCCTGTAAGAAAATAGCCACAGAGGGAGAACACTGTGTGCCTGGTGAAGTATAAACAAACCATGGAATGCCAAGAATTACCAGCCACATTTGATGCTAAGAGGAAGGGACAGATAGATCCTCGAAAGCCTTCAGAGAGAGGACAAATCTGTTAACACCTTGATTTCTAACTTCCGCCTGCAGAACCTCAAGACAATAAGATCCTGTCATTTCAGTCACTCAGTGTGGTGCTTCCGTGTGGCAGCCCTGGGCAAATGGTGCAGGGCCCAACGCAGCCTTCCCAGCAGTACAGTTTCCATGGTCTTCATTTTACTGTCAAGTTCCTTTTTTATCTGCAGGTACAGACATACTCTTCCATCTCCATCTTTACTCCAAGAGCATTTTAATTTTCACTCCTTCCAGCTCTGATCCAGCCCCGTTCTCCGTCCCTCCTCACCCACCCCTGCTTCCCCTACCCGGAGTCTGCCCCTCTAGAAAACTTCTCTGAGCACCCCAATCTCATGCAGCCATCTGCACTGAGCTTTTCTTTCTCAAATTGTTATCAGATTTCCATTCCTCAGGCCCGGCCCACTCTTTTTCCTATCACACTATCTCTTCTATTTTGAGCTTCCCAATGCCACCTCCTATGAACTTCCGGGGAGTTAGAAGGCTTCCGTCTGGTTTCATGGTGTGTGTGGTTTCACCAGTCTGGGCAGCAGAAGTACAAGCGCTACCTGGGGAGCCTGCCAGCGTTCACACGTTCTCCTTCAGGGAGACCTCGTGAGGCTCTGTGCTCATGCTAAGGGTCCAGCCACCAGCCGGCACCGACCTTACACCCTTCCAGGCCAAGAGTAGGACAAAGTGCGCACACACTCCACCCGCTTCCTTTCTGGGAATCATCCTTCATCTCTGTAATATCCAAGCACTTTTTCTAACTGGATAAGCTGTACCTTTTCTGCCCACCATCCCATAGGTAGCCTCAAAAACTTGGACAGCTAGTGATGGCAATCGTAAGAACATTCAATGAAGATTAAAAGGAAATGCTAACCCAGAAAGACAGAAACATTTAAAAGTGCAAACAGTGAAGATGCTGGTTTCAAATATTTAACTGCATCCAAAGCAAGAAATATATTTTATAACATAACCAAGTGCATAGACAGAATTCATAAACAGTAGTTACCATCATGATGTGCAAGGTATTCTGACATTTCCTACTTTCATTCTGTTCTATGCTGCTCTATTCCATATTTTCTCTTTAATAAAAAAAAATCTAATCACAACCCACTGAACTGATTTCATGACTCAATAATGGGTAAAGGTGTGCAGGAGAAACATGAGATTATGTGAATTATTGATCCATAATGATACATGCTTTCTCCAGTTTGACCAGTACAAATTTCAGTGGACCTGGCACCGATGAAGTTCCCAATGACAGCTGGTGGAGTTGGTTGGCTGCCCCACCATGTCGATATTACCCCTTTTCCTGGCCATATAGTAGCTCAGCCAGAGACTACATTTCCCAGCTTCCTTTGCAACAAGGTGGGACAGTGTGATTAAATTCTACCAATACAATGTGAGTGGAAATGGCAGCATGATTCTGCACTACCTGGTTAAAAGAAAATCCCTTGCCTTGGACTTCTGTCCTTCCCACTTCCTATCTGGAACCTAGAGTCACAAAAACCTGACTGTAATCATGCAGAGGATAATGACCTATAGCAGGAGCAAGCAAACTACTGTCCAAGGAACCAACAGGGCCTACTAGTTGTTTTTGGAAAGAGTTTTATTGGAACATACCCAAAGACTCTTTCTTCATGTATCATGTATTGTGCTGCTGCAACAGCAGAGTTGAACAGTTACAACCAAGACAGAAAGTATTTACTATCTGACCTGGGGTATTAAGTTGGCTGGCCCCTGCCCTAGAGGGTGCAGAGCCACACTGTGAGTGGGTCCTTGGGTGAGTTTCTCCAGCAGAACCTTCCCTCTCTCCTGGGAGAGACAAAGAAACTTCTGTCCTGCTGGAGCCTTTTTGGAATCCCTTTGTTCCAGGAGTTTGTCCTGGACCTTACCTAACATCTTCTCCCTGTCCTCTTGGCCTCTAGGCCACATGGTCCTCCAGGATGGGACCCATGCTGTCTATGCTGCAGCATGGCACTCAGATTGCTGTAGTAAACCCATGTGCTTGTGGATCTACCCCCACACTGACCATAATCCCCGCAAATAAATGTCCTGCTGAGTCCCTTTTTTATTCCAGCACTTAGCACAATACCTCTCACATAGTAATTCTCCAAAAGTTTGGGCCCCTGAGACTCAAAAGTGAAAGGAATTTCCCACATATTTCAAATTGCTGCCCCATATTTCTATGCTCCCCCTTACCCTGTCTCCACTATTCTCTGTTTTCTCCAGTGCTCTGCTGTTGAGAATTTATCTTGCTTAATAATTCTTACTAACTCACTGATTAAACTATTCCAGATTTTGACTAAACTGAGACTTCCTTGGCAGAAGCCCTAAATTGGCCTTGGGATTTGATATTTCTGGCTGGTCCCACTACACAACCTTCTTCTCCTCTGGCCATTCAGAACTGATTTTCTCTTTCTATTCAAAAACCTGAGATTCTTTCTATTTGCTCATCAAGTTCCATTCTTTGGAAAATATTTAGGTCTAAATTTGTCTACAGAGTGGAACTGAGAAATCTACTATGAATCTCATGTATATCCAACCTACTAAATACTCACTACATCATTCCTGAGCTCTCGTTGATGGTTTCCCATTTCATTGGCTCATAAAACAATGACTTTCCCCAATCACACAAAGACCAATGAGAACTTTGTACCAGATAACAGAAGAATGGAATTCTACTGCATTTTCTCAATTAAATAAAGATTGGTCCTAATTGTTTTTTGTTTGTTTGTTTGTCTGTTTTGGTGGAGGGATGGCGATGCAACTCAGTGGTAGGGCACATGCATGTATGAGTCCCTGAGTTTCCTTCATCTCCAGTACCAAAGCGGGGGGGGGGGGAGACAAAATTTAAGTACATTCATATGATTATCTAAGGAAACTAAGTTAACATTTGGACTTACAGCATCTGAGACTGACTGGTAGGACAATATTATACACAGATGCTATACATAAAAGATAGTCAGTAATGAGCCAAAATACACAGGTTTCCTTTCCAGAAGTCCAAGCAGTCAGTGAGGAAGGTATGTACAGAGGAATTGAAATTGCACCTGCAAAGGGAAAAAGAATTGCACACATCAATGATTACCAGGAGGCATATTTTAATGGACAGATGATGAATTTACTAAAAATAGCTTGATTATTGCTGTGATTTTGATGTGTCCCCCAAAGATAGATAGATAGATAGATAGATAGATAGACCTTGGTCTCCAAAGTGATGGTAGTGAGAGGTGCTTTGGACCTTTAGGAGGTGGGGCCTAGTGGGAAGTCCTTGGGTCACTGAGGTCATGACCTTGAAGGGGACCATGGGTGAGGGACAAAATTAGCCTATCTTTAATAATAACAGTGGGTGAGGGCATCAGCCCCTCAGCATCTCTGCTTCCTGGGTCTAGATGTGCTCGACCATTGCCCCCTCCATTGCTTTCATCAGAGGCCAAACTGGCCAATCACCTAATCTTGGATTTGAACCTTCAAACTGTGAGCAACATAAAGCTTTTCTCTTTGTAAGTTAATTGTCTCTTTTACTTTGGTATAGTAATGCAAAGCTGACTAACACAGTTAAATACAGAAATTCATGTTATTTCATCCAGCAATCTGGGACTGGTGTTCTATACATTTTTTAAATGTGATTTTTTATGATAATTGTCATGAACAATGGACCTCCAATGACTCCTTATCATTTTCTTAATTAAGTGTGATCCTGACCACTATTTCCAGCCATAGACAGCATAAACCATCTCTATGTTCTTCATGAGCCACTCAAACAGGATGGGCCACCCTTCCCCAAACACATCCACCTTGTAACATCTTTCTCTTTGCTGACTTCATTCATTCTTTATGTTGCTTGTTTGTTCATTTGCTTTTGTAGTACTGGGGACTAAACCCAGTATGTTGAGCATATCCCTCAAAATCCTCTTTTTTCTTTTTACTATTATATTTTGATACAGGGTCTCAATCATATGTCCATGCCAGCCTTTAACTTGCCATTCTCCTGCCTCAGCCTCTCAAGTAACTGGAATTACAGTCATGCATCAACACACTCAGCAGCCTACTTCATTTTTTTCTTTCTAGAACATCGTGTGTGTGTGTGTGTGTGTGTGCACATTTACTCCCTGGTCGCTCTTCCCTAAAGTCAAAAAGGAACCTCCTTCCTGTATCTTTCTCAGAACTTCCTTGGCAGAAATGATCCCTCTGTAGGTTGAAGGGAGAAGAAGGGAATAGGGGAAAAAAGGAATCAAAATACATCCCGTACAGGTATAAATTCCCTATGATGCATGATCACCATGTATATCTAAATTGCACCAATAAAGTTAATTATAAAAAAGAAGTGACTCCTCTGCCACCTGCACTCTCCTATCACTTTGCCACTCTTGTGTCTTCACCAGTACATTGATTATATTCCATATTATATCCTAATCATCATTTAATCAGTGTCCCCCAAGGATTAGGACCAGTTGCAAAGTAGTGTTGTACTTCTTCCACATCCAGACTGACTTGCACATGGGTCCACACACTGAATTTCATAACAGTTAATGTCTATGGTACAATTACATGTGCCAGGGCACTGTGCTCTGCATGTTACAAATAACCATCTCACTTAATCTTCACACAAACTGTGTGAGGCCGACTTGCAGATAAAGAACCTAACACTCAGAGAGGAGCCAATTAGCTAGTTAGCTACTCAGCTAGTTAGTGAAAAAAGACTGGATTTTAAATCAGAAAATATGATTCCAGAAACTCTGACTTTGACCACAACTCTGCACTAAATGAGCAAATAGGTAACACCTACCACAGCGATGCAGCCCCCACACAGAAACTGCTTACCTGTGAAAATGACTAAGCTGAGGTCCCCTAAGGGGTTTTTAAGTGCGTTGAAATTTCAGAAAGGTGTCACTGCTTGCTGAGAATACAATCAAGGGAAAGAAATCTCAGTGGAAATCTGATTTTGCTGATTGCCATCATATTTTATAAAGGACTTGTAGAAATTCTCATTTTTTTGTATGCAAACAAAATTAGCCTATTTTTAATAATAACAGTAAAGATGGAAGACAGGAAAAAGGAGGAAATAAACCCTACATTCCTCCCACACGAGAAGCTATGGAGCTGTCCTGGGAGGAAACCAGTGGATGGGAATGCGAACTTAGTAACCTTACTTGGGTTTATGGACAGAGGTGGGAGACAGAACACAGCAGAAAGGGGGAGCTCTACATACTTACAGATGGTCCACATAATCTGCTTGCATCATGTCTTGGCTGTTGCTGTTCTTGGTTTTGTGCAACAGGGTTTTGCTATGTGGTTCAGGTTGGCCTTAAACTCACTATGTAGCCCAGGCTGGCCTCAAACTCATGGTGATTCTCCTGCCTCAGCCTCCCAAGTACAAGGATTACAGGTATGTGCCACCACGCCCATATTCAGTTGTATTTTTAATAAGTAAGCTTTTTCATGGTGATTTTCACCCCATCAAAAGGTGTGTGTGTGTGTGCGCGCACGCGTACGTGTGCATAAGCTTTACCTAAAATAAATCAAAGCTTCTCAAAAACAGAGATATTCACAAGTCAAAATGCCTCAAGTCAGAGACATCATATTTTGGCCTTCAGTTGTGGCTTCCAGTATTCCCAACATGCAGATTTTCCACAGCTGCACTCATTTCTTCTGCAGATGCCAGTAATCATTTGCATTGTAGGCACTGCTGACTTAAGGGTAAAGGGAGGAGTCTAAGTTAAATACTCTTTTCCACACACTTTCTGAATTATATGAAAGAGGAAGGGTGTGTTCCAAACCCTAAGAGCTGCCTGAAAACCTCAACTCTACTCTAGTGGTGAACCTATGGCACATGGGCCAAGGCAGTCTGCTTGTATCACTAAAAGCTCTAAAAGGTTCACCATCACCTCCCTACACTATTCCTTTGGTTTTGATGAGACCCTACCTTCACCTTGTATTCTATGTGATGCCTCAGTACAAGTGTGCTCTCTGTTCCTCTGCCTAGGGAGTGACGCAGATGTCTGTGGTTCATTCCAAAGGAGTTTCAGAGAAGCAAACCTGAATTATTTTTCTGTTATATTTCCTCCCTAAATGTGTGCACAACTCCTGCTCTGGAATTTTCCTTCCAGGTCAGATGCACTTGGTCAGTAAAACCAAGAGCCAGTTCTTTGAACAAAGCAATAAGCCTTTGGTGCATCTGATTATTTTAAGGAAGAACAAACAAACAAGCAAAAGCTATATTAGTCAGGCGTGGTGGTGCACACCTGTAATCCCAGCACTAGGGAGGCTGAGGCAGGAGCACCAGAGTTCAAAGCCAACCTAGGCTATGGAGTGAGTTCAAGGCCAGTTTGAAGTACACCTTCAGGGGCAAGGAGGTGAAAGAACACAGGGATGAAAAAAGGGACAGGAGGATGAGAAGAGCCCTGTAAGATTAGGTGACTCGCTCCCCCAAGCTGGCCTTTACCCCTCTCACCCCCTGCTCCAGGCTCTCTGTCCCAAATGCATAGCCCATCCTCCCACCACTCACTCCTTTCGCCTGGGGCTCTGTGGCACAAAGTGCTCTTCCCCCAGAGCTCTTGGTGGCGCTGTCTTTGCACAAGTATGTCGCAGCCAGCTCTACCCAGGAAATAGAAAACTGCACCCCTCCCGCTCTAGTGTGCTCCCCCACTCTCCCTCATCCCTGGGGTATTTTTCTAAATAGCAATTATCACCCTCTAAGGTACTAGATGATTTAATGCACTGACATCTGCTATTTCTTATCTATCTCCCCACCCCTACACCTAGTAGAAATGGAAGCACGGAGGGGCAGAGATTTCTGTCTGCACTTTCACTGCTACTGTAACCCCAGCACCTTGGGCGAGCCTCTGCTTCACAATAAATAATTGGATGGAGGAATAAATGAGGGTGCTGCTAGTGTGGTATGGCCCCCTCTAGCCAAGCCAGCCTTCTGGGGGAGAATGGTGAGCCCAAGATGCTGGGGTTGGTGCCTCACAGCCCCAGGAAACCCTTGGGGCCAACAAAGGGCTGTGTGGACAATGGAGAGCGTGGAGGTATCAGGGACTGAACGCCTGTGTTCCTTCCTGAGTTCATATCTTGAAGGCCTGTTAGTGGGGCTCTAGTTGGAGATGGCATCTTTAAGGGAGAAATTAAGTGTAATGGGGTCACAAGGATAAAGCCCTATTTGATAGGAATACTGTCTTTTTAAGAGAGAAAACAGAGAGTGCCCTCTCTCCATCTTTTCCAGTCTCTCCCTCTCTCCACACACACAGAGAAGGGACATGTGAGCGCAGGAGAAGACAGTCGCCTGCAAGCCAGGAGACCAGCCTTCACCAGGAACCAACAGAACCTTGATCTGGGATGTCCCAGCCTCTAGACCAACGTCAACCCCCGTTGTTCAAGCCACTCGGACTATGGTATTTTGTGACAGCAGTCTAAACACACTAATACAGAGAGCAGGAGAAGAATTTCCAACCGGCATGTAAAAGTGTTAAAGATAAACTTTACCATCCTGAGATTTTGTCTTAGGCTTTATGGCAGCAGCCACAGTGTACCCCCCACACCGTACCCCATCTGAGCCATGTGCCACACGGTTGTGTCAGGCATAAACACACACTCTGCACGCTGCCTGCTTAAGAAGCTGCAATCCAGACTGACACTGCTGTGCAAAGGCCTTCGCGCTACGGATTCCAAACTCCCCCCTCACAGCCAGTTCCACCAGTGCTTCTCTCCTCTCCATCTCTGCCTGCGGAAATTCAATCCACCCTTCAAAGGTTCAATTCAGGTGCCACTAAGTGTGTGCTTCAGGCACCCCTCTTCTGAGTGTGCACCGCACCTCGTGGTCTTTGCTGTCACTCTCAGTTCTCTTTGCCGCTGTCGTCATTTGTAAACTTCCCTTATCCACGGTGCTACATCAAGACCATACTGAAAGATGCGCTAACCTGCTCTTCTGTAGAGCACCTGATTACCTGAAATACTTGTGCACCTCACAGTATCTACACGTCCTGTGTACTGCACTAACATTTATGAATTTGGTTTGGGTTGACACATATCTGCAAAGAAATCAAAGGAGAAGGGGACTAACATTTGTTGAGCAGCCACCGCATTCCAGGCAATTAACTATCCTATGAGTTTTCTTTCATTTGAATATGAATGCAAGTTTTACGGAGCTATAGTAAAAATAATCCGAATATGCCAGATTCAATAATACTGGAAGCTTCTCTGAAGCAAGATCAGCAAGCTGACAATTCTACACTTATATTTATCATAAACATTGCATAAAAATGCTAAGATTCAGGGTATGAAAAATTGCAAGGGACATGTTTTCAAAGAAAGATTAATTTGATTTTTACGGCCTTTTACTATTATACAATACCATGACATATACAGGGTATTTAGTATTGGCTATATTTTATGAAATGTGTTGCTATTTCATAAAATAATACTGTTAACCATACTGTTTAATGAAACTGAACATCCCATTTTCTAATTGTGCTGGTCTCCAGCCCAATATTATTTCTATCACCCAACACTATGATACCAAAGAAACCATACTTAGAGATGAATATTTATAAATTTAAACATTTAAGGAAAATAGCTCCAGGAACAACTCTTGTGCTAAAACAATTTTACAACTATTCTAGACTTACTTTATTCTATAAAATATAAACTTTCAGATGAAAGTTCTATCACATTGATTTATACATCTATAACACTCTCTTAAAATGCCATATAAACTGTTTATCTGAACTGTAATGCTTTTTGTTTTTAATTCCCCCCAATCTCCTATAGTCCCCTAACAAGAGCTTAATTTAAGGCTTTAAAGATAATTATAATTACAAAAGATTATTTAAAGTAAAGACATACAACTTACCCACAAAGAAGTCCGCAACGGCCAAGTTAAGAAAAAAATAATTACTTCGATGTCTAAGATTTCTGTCCACAATAAAAGCTAAAATGACCACAGCATTTCCTAACATTATAGCAATAGCTAGTAAGGACATTAAAAATGTCAAAGTAATTTTAGTACCTTGTGTTAAGGGCATTGTACTGTTATTTGCCAACATCTTATTGAATGATGGAGAGAATCTAAGCAGCAAATTTATTCTACCAGAAAATCCTGACAACTATATGTTGTCCAACCAGATGCGCAGTATCTAACTTCTGCTCAGAACACTTTGTGAATCTCCTGCTGATCTCACAGTACTTCCTGATTCCTGATAAGAATCAACTTGTGGTAATACTTTCTCTTTAGCTGACACTGAGAAAGTATTTCAAATAACAGTGAAATGTTTTACCTTAAATAATTTAATGTGATTTCATCCATCTCCCAGTGATAGAGCAATACTATACAATATCTATAAAATGTAATTGTCAAGTTAAATGGGTAGTAAGCTCCAGCGAGATTCCTTTTTAAAATTAATTCATATCCAGTGAAGGATGCTTTTCTGGCCATGATGTGGTGACAGGAGCTGAATTTCACTGTCCCCTCGGAAACCAAAAAGCTGGACAGTGTTGTCATAGCACTGCGCCTGAGGCAGTAAAGGATAATGATCTCGAAGAGTTGCAGGGAAGTAAGCACAGCCCAGCTGATGGCACCCTAGCTCACTGAGTCTCCAGGGGCGGGAGGGGTCACCTTGGCAGGGCCTTGCATACTCCCTGCGGTGAAAACAGGGAGATGACAGTCAGGAGGAACAGAGAAGTCTCTGGACTGCAGTGCTGCCCTGAGACAAGAAGACTCCAGAGGTACACAGGGGGCCGCTCCAGCCTGCAGAAGAGTGCAGTTCAGCTCAGTTTAGCGAAGAGAACCATTTGAGAAAATCAGTAAGAACAGTAGCCAGTGCTCACCAGGCTGGTTATCCAGTTCCTGCAGCCAGACGGTAAACAGTTACAACTCAGGGACAGCTGGGCAGTGTATGCTGAAAGGTCTTGCCTTGGCAGTGGGGGATAATTACTCCTACACTAAGTACTTCTTGAGTCCTGCCTAACAACTTCCAAAAACAAAACCAAAAAGAATAAACTGTTTCCAAGCAGTCTAACTATAGTCCTAAACACAGCTCAAGAATATTGACCAAGATAGGGAGCAACACAAAGGGAAGGCTTTTTTTGCTTATCTCCCCTTATAACCTGTAAGTTGCTAGCGGACAAAAGTTATGTTTTGTTTCTTTTTGTTCAAGTATGAAAAACATACACAAGTATACAAATCTTAAGTATAGACTGATGAACTTTAACACAGTGAACTAACCCATATTAACAAGTACCTCCCTGTGTACCTTTTCCAGCTTTTCTATGCTGACAAGCAAGCACTGTCCTGACATCTAAAACCATGTTAATTTTTCTCATTTGTGTGTTTTACAAATAGAATTATACAGAAAAAAATTTTATAAAAATACTTCTTCATACATGTTCATCCATACAGCCTATATTTAGTTGTTAAGTAATAAAGATGTCATTATGTCATTCTACTAGAATCTCATCTGCGACTTATTAAAGTGAGAGAAGAAAAGAACTGATTACATTTTCCCCTTTATAATTTCACTGGAAGTATAACTGTTTTTCCCATTTGCTAACTGTAACTTGAGCCTGGAACTCCTTTACTGAATAGTTTCAGCTAATATCTATTCATTCATTAAATATCACTCAAAAAGCAAGAATCAGATCTCAGTAGTGACAAAGCAAATACCTGTGACTTCAGAACCTATGTCTTTTTCAGTCTAAAATTCACCAGCAGAAAGGTACAGTTTCCCAGAGAGATTAAGCAAGCTAATAATTCTCACCACAGCACCCCACCCCTTTTTGAGATGCAAGCAAAAGAAACAGAGTAACTTTGGGGACTTCCTATTTCCAGTTTTGCAGATCAAGATGCGACAGGAAAGAAGGGTGACACAGCCCTTCTCTTTTCCCTTTGACAGTGAGGAGGAGACATGACTGCACTGAGCAGGGTATACAGCTTTCCTCCAAGCCTAGGGCTCCTCAAGGGTGGCTTTCCCAGCATCTTTGGAGCTGCACTTCCCGCACAGGAGCTGCCACCCTGTCAGGCTCCTGCTACTCAGGGCTCTACTGCCACCTCTCGACACAGTGGCTGGGAAACCAGCTCACAAGAATGAGCTTGCTCCTCAGCCCAGCTGGGTTATTGGATACCTTAACTGAACTGTTCCAGGCCGGGTGGCCAGGGAATCTCAAAGCAGACACAGTGTATGCCCGTCTGGGTTACCCCGCCTACATAAAGCTCTAATTGGAGAAGATCCTTATTGAGGTTCTCTTTAATTTAAAAACTTTAGTGCAGCAACCTTGTTAACCACTCTTTGCCTATAATTTGTGGGTACTGGACCAATTTTAAAAAGAACTGAAGGGCTTCTGTGAGGAATAAGTAGCCCTGCTGTGGATATGCCTTTTTTTAAATTTTATTTTATTTTAAAAGGGAGTAAAACACAACAAAACAGAACAGAATGGGACATAAGAAAGCATAAATTT
>PVJX010025059.1:0-27362 GCA_004027295.1 Dolichotis patagonum | reverse complement strand
ATGGTGTGTTAAAGTCTCCTGTTATAATTGTGTTATTGCTTATTTGATTTTTCATTTCTGTTAGTATTTGCTTTATATAGCTGGGTGCTCTGGAATTTGGTGCATATATATTTAAGATTGTTATCTCTTCCTCTTGAAGTTTTCCCCTAACTAGTATGTAGTGACCTTCTTTATCTCTTTGGATCATTCTTGGTTTGAAGTTCACATTGTCTGCAAACAGGATTGCTACTCCTGCTTTTTTTTTGGTTTCTTGCTGCATGAAGTATTGTTTTCCATCCTTTGACTTTCAGTCCATGAGTGTCCTTTTGGGTTAGATGGGTTTCTTGTAGACAGCATATGGTTGGATGTTGGTTCTTGATCCATTCTGCCAGTCTGTTTCTTTTGATTGGTGAGTTGAGGCCATTTACATTAATGGTTGTAACTGTTATATATGGGTTTATTGTTGACATGTTATCTTTCTGCTGTTGTGTCTTTAGCTTTCCATTCTGTTTGTCTGCCTTGCTTGGTGGTTTTATCCCATGTGTATCTAGAATGTCTTTCGGTATTCTTTGTAGGGTTGGTTTAGTGTTCATGAAGTTCTTCAGCTGTTCTTTGTCATGGCAGCATCTTATTTTTCCATCCATTTTGAAGGACAGTTTTACCTAGTGTGTCAGTCTGGGTTGGAAGTGGTTTTCCTTTAGGATCTGAAATACTTCACTCCATGCTCTTCTTGATTTCATTGTTTGTGTTGAGAAATCTGCCGTGATTCTGATAGGTTTTCCTTTACAGGTGATCTCTCTTTTCTCTGTAACAGTTTTTAGTATTCTGTTCTTATGTTGGATTTCCGGGATGGTGATTAATTATGCGTCTGGGTGTAGTTTTATTTTGGTTATGGCTGTTTGGAGTTCTATATGCTTCACTTATCCAAATGTCAGTTTCTCTTCTCATGTTTGGGAAGTTTTCAGCTATTACTTCTGTAAATATCCTCTAGATATCATTTGGGCTGTCCCCTTCTTTTTCATTTATCCCTATTAATCTTGTTATTTTACTTTGCATCATCCTGCAAGTGCTGGATTGTTATTTCCTGATTCCTTGCTATTTTTCAAAGATCTTTCCTTCCCTGTTCACTGGCTGTGATCTTATCTTCGAGGTCTGAAATTCTATCTTCACTTTCGTTGAGGCAGTTTTGGCAGCTTTCAACAGCATTTTTGATTTCCTGTATATCTCTCTGAATCTGCTTTATGCATTCTGTTTGTTTCTTATATTGTTCATTCAGGGATTCTGTTTGATTTGTTCCTCTAATTTTTTAGCTGTGTCTTTACTAGATGCCTTCACTATTTCTTTCACTGTTTTTATCAATTCTTCTTTTACCTGGGCAAGTATTTCTGATTTGAATTTCTCCATAGCTTTCCCTAGTTGCATCTTAATTTCATTTGATATCATTTCAGACATTTCAGGTGTATGGCTTCTTTTTTCTGCTATGTACATGGCTTCTAAGCTTTCTTTGGGAGGGCTGGAGCTTTGAGCCTGCCTTTTGGTCTTTCCTTTTGTCATTTTTCTATATTTCCTTGCTTTGAGTGGTGTTCCAAAGCTTCCTCTGCACGTGTGGTGAATTGCCTCTTGCACCCTCAGTTCCTGGAGCAGGGGTGGCTTCCCCACAGGCTCTTGGCTCCCTCGCAGGGTTCTAATTCCCTTCTGTGGGCTCCTGGATCCCTAAGTTGTAAGGTGGATGCTGGGCGTGTTGGACCAGAGCCTGTAGAACCTTGGACAGGCTCGGCCGCTGTCCTTTGTCCCAGGCTGGTCTCCGGGAGGTTCCCTGCAGGTGAAGGGCAGGCTTATGGGTCCCAAACAGTCAGGCCGAGATGCCGGTTTCCACAAAGTTCCCAATCCCAAACAGACCAGGCCTAGCTGCCGGTCTCTAGGAGGTTCCCTGCGGGTGAAGGGCGGGCCTAGGGGTCTCCAACAGTCAGGCCTAGATGCCGGTCTCCACGAAGTTCCCAATCCCAAACAGACCAGGCCGAGATGCCGGTCTCCGGGAGGTTCCCTGCAGGTGAAGGGCAGGCTTATAGGTCCCAAACAGTCAGGCCAAGATGCCGGTTTCCGCAAAGTTCTTATTATGACCTAGAGAAGTTCCAGAATAGGTATACAGCTTCCCAACAGCACCTCCAAGAACCTCAACTGAAGGCTGGTCCAACATACTAATGACACAATTTTCCCCTTCTTGGAGCCATCTCAAAGTAACCATTACATCTGTCTAGTAATGTAATTCTAAATAATCAAGTCAAAGCCAAACCTTTGTGATAGAGGCTGCACTTTAATATGCAGATGTATACAAGATCCATTTTCTAGATCTCTTAATGGGATAATTTGTGAAATAGTTCTGTGCAAAACTTTCATACTGAGACAGTCATGAGGTAAAGATACAAGTTTATTTTCAAAGTCTTCTAGGTCAAGACTTTTTCTCATGCTTCATAGCAATAATTTTTAGAGGTTCAATTATATATCTGTTTGGAAACAGGTGATACTCCCTAAGTCCATAGTTTTGTTATTCACTATAATCTAATTCTTCTATCATCATCTTTGTGATCTAAAAGCCCACCATACAGAGCATAAAAATCTCCTTGCATTCACAGTAGAGAACATCTGCTCTCTAAGGAGACAGCTAATGTCTTCTCAATTTTGTCCTATAAGTAAGTGAGAACAACACATACTAAACCATTTTTATGTTTTATTTTAAGGTAGTGTCTTACTAAATTACCCAGGCTTGCTTAAAGTTGAAATCCTTCTGCCTCAGCCTTGGAGACTGCTGAGATTACAGGTATGTGCCACCATGCCTGGCAGCAATCTGTGTTTTAACAAACTAAGTTATTATGATGTCTGCTAAAGTTTGAGTACTACTAATCTAAAATGCATAGAAAAAGGAGCACTTCTACAGAATATCTTTCACAGACATTTAAATTTTGCATTTAGCATTTACTGAGGGCAAACTATTTTTCAAAATTCTTAATGGAATGCATCTGTTGTATTAATATTTCATAAAGTTCCATGTCAAAAACTGCTTACAAACTTAAAATCTAGCAAAAAGTGTGCTTCTTCTAGTGTGTCCCTAGCCCAGCTCTTCTGTGGAGTCACTGCCAATTCTGGGACCTAAGCCTTTATAAATGGTTATACTCACAATTCAAAACTGGGTCTCCAAATCTCAGGTGTCAATGTGTATTGTCAAAAGAAGACACACATATATTGAGACACAACAGGCATCTGTTCTCAGAGAAAATCATTTTTACTGATGAATAGTTTGCCCCTCTTCCCCTGTAACAAGTAGTGTGTTTTATAATTTGTTTCTGAAAACAGTTAAAAAGCTCAAAGCTTATGTTCTCCTTTCAGTTACAACAGAGTGACTCAGAGTTCTGGAGACTAGATAAATTTCCTTTCCCCCATACCTTTATTTGGGGATTTTTAATTTAGCAATTATTTTTCTAAAAAAGAGTTCACTCTAAAAAACTAGAAATAGATAAAAGAGAAGATTTTCTTTATAATCCTATCATTCTCAGAGATAAATAGCATTTTTCATCTTATTCAATGATTTTTAGAGTTTTAGTATACATTTTGTATATACCTTACATAAATACAGTAAATTTGGAGTCAATTTATTGTTATTGGACTCTTACTTATTTTTGCAGTGCTGAGAATCAATCCAGGGCCCTTCAAAATGAGGTTTATTATTTCTTAAAGGTAAGATAAATGAGTAGTTTTCAAGGCATGGTGGTACATGTCTATAATCCTACACCTGGGAGGCTGAGGCACAAGTGTGAGGCCAGCCTGGGCTACACAGTAAAATCTTGTCTCAAAAAACAAAAACACAGGGCCAGGGATTTAGCCCAGAGGCATAAGTCCCCGCCTGGCAAGCTTGAGGTCATGAGTTAGATCTCTGGTACCAAAAAACAAAAAACCCCCAAATGAAAACAAAAACATAGTAATTAATGCAAGAGATAAATATAGCTAATAAGGTGTGACTTGACGATTATTTTCTCAGGCAAATTATTAGAAGAAATATAAATGGCTATACCTCCCATTGATGGTAACTTGGCAATCTCTACCAAATAGCAGGTACATGCATCCTGTAACCCATCAATTTAGAAATTTATGCCTCAGATTCACCACCACACGATGAAACTGTTATACCCAAGGTTATTCACTGGAAAGTATTACTGTTTGGAGTAGCACTAGAATTAAAACAACTCAAATGTCCACTGCTAAGAATCTAAAAATATCCCTCTTCATACACGGTACAACTGTTAAGTAAAAACTGTTTAATATATTGCTGAGTACAAAAAAGACTGGGGAAATATCACAATTGAATATAAGAAATACTACCCATGATTAATGAATGTATTAAAGAAAATTTAAAAAATGGTATTTTCTAACTCAGAGGTTGGCAATGCATGGCCTTTTACCCAAAGCCAGCATTATTTTTCTATAGCCTGTGGCTAAAAATGGCCCTTGAAAGCTGAAAGGTCACAAAGAAAAAATAGAAATTATGTCATATAGACTCAAAAAACCTAAGCTTGGTCCTTCACAGAAAATATCTGCTGATCACTGGTTCAAGCAATGGCATCTTTTTTTGGTGAAGCAACTGAATACAAACTAATTACCTTATAGGTGCAGATAGTCAATTTCCTCTTCCTAGTTTCAGTGTTTCTCTGCAGTAGTGTATTACACATCTGGAATACCTGCTGCATGACAGCATCTTGTCTCAAGTCATCACGGCCCTTCAAAATAACCAAGTATGAATACGCACAGTTCACTTTATTATGAAAACACACAGCTACATCAGGATAGCAAAAGGCACTCACAAGTCAATCTGACCATCTTTACAGTCTTAAATAATCGAGCTCTACTACTATTCTTTCATTAGTGAGGCAGACTGATAGAAACGTTTCCTCTGGCTCCTTCTGTATTAGAATAACTAAATTCTCCCACCTAAAGGCACAGTGCAGCACACCTGGGTGGAATAGCGCTGCGGGTCTTCACTGTCTACCCTAGCGCCAACGCTGTCTCTTTCGGGGATAATAAAAGCGTCTGGCACAGAACTAGAGGCAAAGCCTTCATCTTGTTCTAATCATGGAAACAAGAACTACCACAAGATTTTTTTCATAACAAGCAAGCTGACTGTTCACCTTACCAGGTCTTTATATGTTAACAGTATTATTTTAATTGAGTCGACGGTATAGTAATTGACAGCCTTTTAGAGAAAAAAAACCAGAGACCAACTTTCTGATTTTAGAAAACAACACATTCATATTCCACAAATTTTCCTCATAGTTATTCAGAATAAAAATAGAGACCCAAATAATGAAGGAAAAAAAACACATAATATGAAAAATTTGACTTTGATGTCATTAACCAACTAGGGGACTACACCAGGAAACAAAGTCTCACCTTGACAAGCTGTCTCCTTTCCTTGCCATCAGAACCTATGCAATCTATTATTTTTGGTAAATTTAAACCTCCTGCTAAACGAAATTCTGTTTTAAATGACTGTATTGTCACCAGATTTCCATATTCTCCTGTGGGATCCACCTAATAAAAAATTTAAGAATAGGTCAAATATATTATTTGTAGTTAAAGAAACATCAATTTTAAATGGCAATTTAATTTTTTACTTTTTGGTACCAGGAATCAAACTCAGGGTTTCATGTTTACCAGACAGGCATTGCACCTCTGGGCTACATCCCTGTCCCTGACTCGCAATTTTAAGACTTCACAGAGGAATGAAGGGCCCTGTTAAGTATGGGAGCTAAAACCTTAGTTTCTGTTTAATGAAAGATACGTAACAGTGGAAAAGTTTTAGGAATTATACAAAAATAATGAATTTGCTTTTAAAAATAACTTTTAACAAAACCAAGGTGTCCCAAGTTAAAATAGTGTCACTGAGAAACTGCCGAAAAATCAAAATTCAGGTGTTGTCATTTATATATGTTAAGTCATTTACAAAATAATTCCTCACAAAAACATTAGGCAAATTTTGGAAAGGCTGGAGGGAAGGTTTCTAGGTCATAATGACTAACTCTAGCATTTGCAGGAAATATCTAGCTCGGTAAAGTATTTGAGATAGCTGGAAGCACATCAGTTAATACACTTGATGCAGCTACATTTCAAATTCAGTAACAATACATACCAGAGTACACACCTGAGAGATTTACAATGTACTTCAAATAATCATTTTGCAAACCATAACCATAATATTATATATATATCACTGCCTACACAGTACTAAGATCATTGTAAGAGCTAAATGTATCATGCATACTCAAATCACTACATACTGTATTACTTAATCATGTAATACATCACAGCTAATACATGATACAGTATACAAAATTTTTAGAAAAATAATTAGGGACATTCTTGCTGAGTCAAAAATTAGTATAAACCACAAGGAAATTTTCATTTTTCCGAAAAATGAAAACAACAGACCATAGACTTTCGTAAGAAAGACAGGAGGTGTAGAACTGAAGGGAAAGAAAAAGTAGAAGCCTCTGATTATTTTAAAATAAGCCTTAAGGCTTGGGCATAGGGAATCTAATACAGAAAACCTCTAGGTTGAAACAAATGAAACTGTCAATATTTAATCAATGTTCACGAGAAAGATTTTAATCTAATAAAGTTAAAGTTAGCATAATTAAAAAAAAATTAAGCGTCAATGCTAAGTTACCTTAATTTCCATAGTAGGAACAACAACATCTTCTAAGTTCTTAAGTTTATTAATTGGTTGGTCTGCTGGAATGTTGATGCCCTCTGTATATAGAAATAAAGATATTTCAGCAACAACTGCAAACTGAGAAATAGCACTGAAGCAGGAGTAGCACCATTCATGCTTTCAAAAACATACTTCTCTGCGTCTTCCATTGAGTGGCATCTAAGTTTGCTAATATAATATAAGCATCACAAAGTGCCTCCACGTTCTTGACCATCTGAGGTCTCTTACTTCTGATAGTATGTATTATTCTGTTTGCAGCTTCTGTTCGATCCTATTAATAAAAACCAAAAAATATTACACAGCAACTTGCCAACATTTTCCTGGAGTTATAAAAACAAAGATAAAAACTTAATACACAAATCTAAAACAATGAAAGGACCATAATTCATCACATATAAACGAAACAATCAACTTATGAATGAAATACATGAAAAGTATAACAATCTCAAGTTATACTTTGATCTAATCACTTAGGTGCCTTTCAAAAATCTATTTTTTCCCTTGGCCCCTTTCTGTGAGGAAAAAAGGTAAACTATTGATATCTCTGGTTGCGAGAAACATTCAGAATTCTAAACTAATTTTAGGTATCGTCATAATACCAAAGAATTTAAAAATGAAGTATAAGTATCAGCATACATTATTAAAATCCCTGAAGGCTTAAAGGAATATTCTAGGAAAGAATACCACAACTCAAAAAAGTATTTATGTTTAATCTAAATACCTCATCAAGCTGAGAGTTTTGTTTTGGTACGTTTTTAGTTATTCTACTCCTTCTTGCTGCCTCTGGTTTGGTCAAAAATTCATCTTTGTTTGCATTTGCTAAAGCCAATATAATAAATAAAGTATGATGGGGGTGATCCATTGTAATTCTAGAGATGAGCTGTCAGAAAATGAAGAACTATTAGTTCTATACACAGTAAAAAATAGAAAACCACATTTTTCATTGTACTTAATATCAAAATGTATGTTACTCTCTACACACTGTAGTGTGTGCAGCATGTGTATTTCAATGTATCAGAAAGCCAGAGAGGTCAGAGATGAGGAATAAGACACAAAGCAACATGTGGAGTGAGAGAATACATACAAAAATGTGTCCTTCCATTTCCTGGAAAGAACCATCAGTATTTGCTTTATATGGTACATAGCAATATAAAAGAAATCAATTACTGTGTTTTGATTTTTACATCTACTTACATTATTGAGTACTTCATGAAATCCTAGATCACCCATCGTTTTAGTCCCCATTCGAGCAGCCAGTTGGTACATAAGAGGTAAAAATTTGTATGATGAAATCTTCATTCCATCTCTCTGTCATTAAAATAATGCAAAATTAAGAAAATACATTTCAAATATTCTCACATCTAAGAAAGTAAGTTATTCTAAAACAATGTTCCTCTACTAGTCACACACAGTGGTTAATAAAATTTCACTAACTTCATTTTTTAATTTGCCATTTAGCGTACCTAAAGGTCTTTCTAATGAATATCTGAGGTTAATATGGTATGTCAAAATATTTGTTGCTAAATTAATTTAGCTATTTGTTGCTAAATTGGTAGGTATACTTGGCACTGCTTATATTTCAGTGACTCCAAGCAGGACAAATGTAGATCTGAATCCTATTGTGAACTTGCCTCCTGAGAAGTCAGTGAAGTAATGGAGTAACTATTTTCCTCTACATGTGAAAATTAACATGATTTAGTCAGACTATGGCACAGATTAGTTGTTATCTATTGTCTTTTATCATTTTTTAAACCAAGAGAATTATTGTACCTTTAACCTTCAAATCAACTAACAACACATATCTTGTTGACATACCTTTAATATTAGGTGTCATTGCCAAAATCTAACATTTTAAAAATAAAATCTTCGGAAATATCACTGTTTTATATTCTTAAACATTTTTTTCCATTTACAGAGGTAATTCTAATTCCCCAAAAGCATGTAATAGGAGGAAAAAAATACACTTGTGATCCCATCAATTTTAACTGCCTTCCGAATTCCCCAATCCAGTACTCCATTCTATTTAATCTCCTGTGATAACTGCAAACATATCAAAATCCCTGACATAAATTCACCTTCATACAAACCTGCATCATTGAGATGTTACCAAATACCTAGAAATTCAGCACTGAGTCAGTCAATTGCTAGGGATACAAAGAAGTATACAAAATTGGACCTCAAAGGTCTTTATAGCTAAATCTTTAAAACACAAGCTCAAATGTTAGGTTGAACAAGACTTGCCTTCATCATGGCATTAACTTCAAAAACTCCAGAATTTTCAAGCCACAGGGAACAAAGTCGAAACACCCACATATCATGTTCTTCTCCACTTAATAAGCAGTCAATGTAATTTTCAACTGCTTTACATAGGAAACGTTTACGATCCTCTCTCAGTGCACGGAGGGCACATTCATCGAGCTCCAGCTCTCTCTGAACCTTTACTGTGTATCTTGAATTAGATAATTAAAGTTAAACACGAAAGTCATAAAATTTTACAGATCTACAAAAACATTCTTGACATTCAACATAAATGAAAAATCAATTGTCTCAGGAGAAAAAGCAAAATCCTAATGATTATAAAGGAAACAAATTTATTTTCATCATAATTATATAATTCATAGCCTTCTAGGCACGTAAAGACAAAGTGGACTCTATTCAAGTTACTTAATTCTTTACTTACACTACAATGTACAGACCAAAGGCAGACTTAAATAAAAGAACTTCATCAGAACAAAAAAGGCCAGTCTTCTGTATTTATTTCAGTATTTCTCTTTCTCAACCACAAAAAAAAAAAAAAAAAAAAAAAAAACCCCAAAATGTAATATCTACACATCCACAAGGAGCTTAGAACCAGGGAGTAAATTCTGCATAAAAGAGTATGTGTCAGTGTATTGTGTAATAATTTAAGTTATGATAAACTATTATAGAGTCAAGACAATCTATCTGTACTTAAGCCAAGTTTTAGTGCTCAAAACCATAAGAAAAAGGTCAAGACACCCTTTTTGCACAAACATATTCACTCAGTTAACTGGTGAATATAAAGTGCCTCTTGAAGACACTTGTTACCTGTTGGTCTGAATTTTATGTTCCCTTAGGAGGCCCACTTCCTCTTTGGCCCGTTTCAACAGAGCTTGCTTGTTTTCAAATTCTGATGATTTCATGTAGTTTTCAATTCTCTGGTACTGAGTATCAGAGAACCTCGCTAATGAAAGAAATGCCTTCATTTTTCCATTTCGGAGCTCAGCACCACTTTCTCCATCATAACTTCGAGCAATCTGCACTGCCTTCAAGAAAACATATTCATTTAAATTATATTCTAAAGTATCACTGAGATCAAGGTAAACTCACATTGAATGTGATTTACATACTCAAAAGCTAAATTATATGAAGGACCGATTCTCTTGACTTACAAGACAACTCTGATAATGTTCAAATAACTGTAACAGTTAATCTTTGAAAAAAAACTACAAAAGCAAAAGCTCTTTAAAATTTAAAATATCACAACATACTTTTCATGCTGTAGTTATTTAGTGAAGTGACAACTATATTTCCAAAATCAGTCAAACTAAAAGAATAAGAGAGGAGAAATCAAAGTCCTAGGCCTTATCAGTGGGTGGCTAGACTATACACGTGGCATATTCCTTAATCACTTGTTTTTGTAGAGATGATGAGAAGGAGAAGGGCCAGGGATGTAGCTCAATGGCACAGTGCCTGCCCAGAGTTCAATTCCTGGTACAGGAAAAAAAAAAAAAAAAGAGAGAGAGAGAGAGAAATTATCACAAACAACTTATTGAAAGAGTAGTTGGAGATGGAAATGAGGAAAAGGATAAGGTAACTTTCATGTTAATGTTCTGTTTTAAAGTTCGTACAGAGGCCCAACAGGAATAGTATGTTAAGGAATGAAACCATACTTTCATTTGCTTCTGAAATACATCTGGTCAGGTGAGAAGATGTGAGTTCCTCCAAAATCTTACCTTTTCTAAATAGGTCTGCATGATGACTGCAGGATTTTCCAAGCATGTTTCCGCTAACCAGGTGCCACAAATCCTCAGACATTCTGTGTACGTAAGTTTAAGGTTTGGATTACTCTGTTTAAGAAAAGCAAAATTACAAAATGTAATTTATTATGATGACAATACCAAATGCTGTCCATGTAGGGAGAAAAAGCAGATTGAAGGGTTTGACCCCTATCTTCTCTCACCATATAACTACTTTTAAAATATAACCCTAAGTATTTGAGTTTATGAAATAATCATCTTGTACTGTTTAATTATTATTATCACTGGAATAACCTAATGCATTCAACTATATATGCAAGGTATATTTATAAAACAAAAGTTATTTTATTTTAAAGAGAAGAAAACCAAACAAAATAAAACAGAATAAAGCCAATAAGAACAGAACAATGAAAGCAATATGACTTTAAAACAAGATAATAGGAAATCAACAATGGCTACCATAATGCCTCTTTATTTTCTTCAAAATAGCCGTCTATACCATCACATATAATAAAATCAAACAAAACAAAACAGAATAAAACCAATCAAAACAAACCAATGAATGTGTTACAGAACTTCAAAACCAGATAATAGAAAATCAACAATGGCTATCATATTGTTATCTTCAAAATAGCTGCCATACCATCAGACATAATAAAATCAAACAAAAGAAGACAAAATAAAACCAAACCGAAGAAAATAATGAAAATGATACAGGAGATCAAAACAAGGTAATAGGAAATTAACAGTGATTATCACCTTTCTTTTTTAGACATTTCCTCCCCTATAACTTTCACAACATCTATTGTACATTTTGGATCTAACTCCTTCGGTTTTTATGCTAGGGAGATAACAACGGTATTTACCCACTTGAGTCTGAACGATTTCACCCATGAGCATGATCTCAAGTTGCATCCATTTACCTAACCTACAAGAGCCTTGTTGAGATTATCCTTCTTTATAGCTAAGTAGCTTTCCACTGTATAAAATCTTTCTTATCTATTCTGTGGCTCACGGGCAAGCTATCCCTGGTTTTTGCTAATTTCTTGTCACATGAAACATTGTTTTCTATCTTTTGACTTTTGGTCTGTGAATTTCCTTTCCAGTTGAATGTGTTTCTTGTAATACAGCATATTGATGGACCTTGTTTCTTGATCCATTTGCCCTGTGTTTCTTTTTATTGGTGATTTGAGGCCATCTACATTAATGGTTACAACTGGCATGACTCATTTCTGCTGTACTATCCTCCTGGTATTGGCCACCTCTCTTCCGCCCATTCAGTTGCCTGCCCTATTTGCCTATCCTCCTTTGATGCTGTTCCTGGAACCATGGTCATCTTTCTCTCTCTCTAGAATTCCCTTCATCGCTCTTTGTAGGGTTGGTTTGCTGGCCATGAATTGCTTCAGTTGTTCTTTATCATGGAAGTATTTTATTTTTTCATCATTTTTGAAAGATAGTTTTGCAGGGTACATCAATCTGGGTTGGAAGTTTTTTCAGGATTTGAAATACTTCAACCTCTTCTTGACTTGATGATTTGTGTTGAGAAGTCTGTCATGATTCTGATTGGTTTTCCTTAATAGGTAATCTGCTTCTTTTCTCTAACAGCCTTTAATATTCTGTTATTGTGCTGAATTTCTGAGATATTGATTATTATATATCTGGGTGTAGATTTACTTTGATTATGGCTAATTGGAGTTCTATATGCCTCACTTCTCTGTATGCCAGATCCTTTTCCCCTATTTGGGAAGTTTTCTGCTATCACTTCTATAAATAGTCTTTTTATGTTATTTGTGTTGACCCCTGCTTTTTTGCTGACATTTGTAAGTCTTAAATTATTTTTCTTTGCATTGTCTTGCAGCTGTTGAACTGTTATTTACTGGTCTCTTGCTATTTTTAAGAAATTTTTCCTTTTATAATTGCTAAATACAATTCTGTCTTCAAGGTCTGACCTATCTTTCTAGCCTCTTTCAAGTGGTTCTGCCAGCTGCCAATGGGTGTTTGATTTCTTGGATACCTGTATCTCTTTGAATCTGTTTCATGCACTGTAATTCCTCCCAAATTATTTATTCAAGGTTTCCATCATTTTCCTTATGGTCTTCTTTTTGTTTTTTAATCTATGTCTTCTTTAGATATGCTCAGCAATTCTTTTATTATGTTTGTGATTTATTCCTTAAGATATTACTTCTGATCTGATTACTTTTACTGCCTCATGAAGTTGTTTCCTCAATTGCTCTCCTTTTAGAGATTTCAGATGTGTGACTTCTGTCTTCTTCCATGTCTGTATCTCCTAGACTTGTTCTGTGTGGGCTGGAGGTCTGACATTGTCATTTGCTCCTTCGTCTTGACATTCTCCTAAGTCCCTCCAAACATGCTGGTTGTGGGGTCCCAGGCATTTTCTGAGTTGGCTGCCCCTCCAATGTAGAGGGCTGAGACAGGCAACTGGGTTTCTCCAGACCTGTGCAGCTACACTGAGGCTTCCCTGATGGCCATGGATCTGTGGCAGCGGGGCTGCTTTTTCTCTTAGCCTGTATGGCTGCACTGGGACTCCCCCGATGGCAGTAGATGCACATGGGCATATCTGTCTGATTCTCCTGGCTTGTGCTGGCTGCCCATGGGAAGCAAGGGTCTCCAATGTCGGCCTGCAGGCGCATAGGGCATTATCTGGCTGTTTCTCTCTGCCCATGCTGATTACCTGAGGTAAGCAAGTATCCTGATGGCAGCACGCATGGGTCTTGCCTGCACTGGCTGCTTGCAGGAAGCAAGTGTCCCAGTGGTGGCAGGTGTGCAGGGCTGGGTCTGATGCAAGACACTTTGTAACAACTCTATATTAACTCATTTTATCCTAGAGGAGTCCTATAAATTGAGTAGTGTTATTATCCCCCATTAGCACATGTGAAAAATGAAGTACAAACAAGGTAAGTGACTTTTAGACAGTCCATGCTTCAGGGCCCATACTCTTAAGCAACATTTGAAAACATTAGTACCCAGTGCTTTGGTATAATGATGAATTCTCTAATAATGGAGGACTGGCATACAAGTACACAACTTTCAAAAGCCCAGTATTTATTACACAAGTATTCATTACACAAGTATATCTGAGGGACACTTTCAAAAGTCCAGTATTCATTACACAAGTATGTCTGAGGGACACCACTGTCACTAAACCTTTGATCACTTCATGATTCCTACAAATAGATTCCTCTATTCTATCCATCATATGCTGGGAATACAGTTCAAGTGGCCAGCACAAGTTTGGAATAACTAATAGGGGATTTTAATTAAATATTAGATATTCTTTAAAAGTATTTGCAATGACAGTCTGATTGCTCCAATTTGCTTTATTTTTTCCTACTTCTGTTCTTTCATGAAGTTCCTCTTCCATTTTTTATTTGCTATTTCAGCTTTGTAGTAGGTATTTCATATTTTTCCCACATATTGTTGAATTCTAGAGGAAAAATGTTTAATGCTGGGACGAACTAAACCCATCTATCACAAGATGAAAGGATAGACTTGTTCTAAACAAGAAAAAGTTTCAAAACTTTCTTTATAAATAGTATTTGTCATGTACCTTTTCATATCTATACAGTTTAAATTTCAAAATAACTGTAAAATAATAACTCAGGCAATAATGAAAAATCAAGACAAAAGGAAATACCAAACCTCTGTAGAGGCATCCAACTTCTTGATCATTTGTTTGAGAGTACTCAGGGCAAGACTCTGTTCTTTTTTTGCCCAGAATACTTGCGCTTCCTCTAGCTGCCATTCAGAGACTCCACAAACAGCTGAATTATACTGTTTAATTTGAAACATTGCTCTTTCAGGGAGCTGAAATGAAAACATGTGAATAAATATTTTTAGTATCACTACTATAACTACTTATGGAAAGAAAACACATTGGAAGCTCAACTTTTCCTCATGGTTTAGGGAGGTACTTGCACTCAAACTCGACTTTGTGCTTGCCAGGCAGGTACCTATACTGCTGAGCTGTATCTCCAGCCCTTCCTATTATTACTAATGAAAGCACCCATCATTATATGTGGAGAACTTTACTATTTGTTTGAGACTGTCAAATATCTCTCTGCTTGCTTTCTTTGTGTCAAATCACTAAATAATTATCAATACAGTGAGTTAGGCATCTTCTCATTTTATACCCTGGAAATTGAGGGTAAGAGAAGTACCTTGCCTAAGACTTAAACACATGTTTGTCTAACTGTAACATGGGTAATCTTTTATTTTTTTGTGGTACTGGGGATTTAACCTTTGCACTGAGCTGTATCCTCAGCTTCTTTTCATTTTTTAATCTTCATTTTGAGACAGTTTTGCTAAGTTGCACAGGCTGTACTTGAACTTGCAATCCTTCTACCTCACTCTCCAAAAATGCCAGGAGTACAGGCATGGGCTACCATGTCTGGAACAACATGAGAAGTCTTAAATAGTTACACTGTACAATAGTGGTCTCTATTTCTGATATTTGTTCTTCACTTATGCCTTCTATTATTTGAGTAATAAAAAGAAAGGGCAAGAGGTGAGTTGACATAACTCTGAATCCTATTTACCTGAGTATTGTTGAAAGTTCGTGCCAGAATAGAGAATTCTACAAGGTGTTTGGTAAGAATGTCCTTAAAACATTCTCTTTGGGAGCTCTCCATTCTTTTTTCCATTAGGATCTCCAAAATGACTGTACGCAGAGCCATGATGGGCTCCTGAAAACTAAACTCGCTGTCCTGAAGAAGCTGGGAGTGTTTGTGCCACTTAACATACACTTCAGAGAGTTGTGTGTCTGTGACTGACCTGAAAGCCAAACCACGGAGTTTACGTAAGCAAGAGTGGTGAGACAAATTATGCATGTCCTAAAATTTAAGACACAATACAAAGGCACTGTGGTAACAGGCCTAGAATTTGTTCTTTAAAAAATTACAAAATATTACAAGGTCAGAACCCTGAGCAGTCAGCAGAAAGGCCATTAATTTTTTTCCCCAGAAGGTTAAAGTAAGCAACATTGCCTAACCCTTCAGGACTACGATGTTGAGAGGGGAAAAAAGGCAAATCAAAGAAAATAGAAAGATGATTAGGTGATGACTAGGAAATAAAAGCTCCTTTGTTGCTTGATACAGAAGGAAACAGTAACACAAATTCACATGAACCAAACCTTTATTTTTGTCTCCAAATGACCCCAGAGGAACAGATCACAAACATTTCAGTCCCAGAAACTCATTTACACTCTTAGAAATTATTGAGCCCAAAGAGCTTTCAGTTTTTATACTGTTATCTACTGACATTTACCACATTACAAAGAAGAATTCAGAAAAATTTTAAATGTATTAATTTATTTAATAAATCACAAACTGCATTTTAGCATTAAGTCTTATGAATCACATACCTGGAGAAAAGCTCCCCGATGTTTTCCAGTTCTCCAATGGCCTGCAATCTACTAAGTGCAGGGTATAATGAATACACAGATTCCAAGCTGCCCTTACATAATTCTTCTACTTCTTTGACTCTAGTTGCAAAATAAAAAATAAAAAAGATACTTTGAAAACTAAGAGGATATGTGCAGAGAGATAAAACTGCAAAAAGTTCTCATGACCAGGACTGCTGTCGACCTATTAATAGTTAATATTAACAAGCAATAATAAATATGCAATAGCAGTGGAAACAAAATTAGTCTTGGAATTACACACTAAGGTCTAAAGCCCAGTTCTGCCATTTAAGCCTAACTCTGGACTTACTATTGGGTTTCACTAAGCCAAAATTTTATCACTTTTACAGTTATTTTGATGATTAGAGAACATATACAGGAAGAACCTGACAAATTGGCTAGCACATAATAAGCACCCAAGTGGTAGCAAATATTATCTGTCATAAATATAGGACTTATTAGGTCACTAAGTACTGTTAAAAATGTTATGGCTTATTATAGTTAGTTACTTCCACATGGATAATCTTACTTGTGCTTCAAAATAAGCCTGAAAGCAAAGACCATCAGTCATTTTATAAATTAGAACTCTAATATTGAGACTAAATTCTATGTAACTATTAAAGAAAACAAGGTTAAAATTCTCATGATACTTGGAAAAAGCAAATTAGTAGGTAACATCATAACTTCTTTAAGGCGTAGGGGAAAAAAAGTGGATCTGGGGTTGTAAAGGAAAACTTTTTGAGAGACAAGAACAACATGGAAACAACTGACCATACCCATCAACTTTATCTCTGCATCAATGCAAATCCTTAAATTGAAATTACTCAAACTTTGAGAAAAATCATGACATTAAATGATGAAAAATGATAACTTTGTCTTTTTACAATACCTGGCATATCTGAGACACTCAAAAAATGTGGAGAGTTCTTTGTCTCTTAGAGACTGCAGAGCGTTGTACAATGATTCATGGTAACTGGATCCTTCTATTTCTTTACTGTAAAGTAATTCAAAAAATTTCAAAGAAAAATATATATTTAAAAACAAAACTCTTAAGATAGTAATGCATAAATAATGTAACCAAGGTCAAATTTTTAAACTAAAATGAAGTCTTAACTTAAAAAACACACTTCTAGAAAATTTTGGTAAGAAATACAAAGAATTTTGTGGGTCATTAAATTCTTCAAACATAAAATAAAGATATTTCTCACTCTGCCTAGTTTTGAATATATTGTTATTTATTACTTACTTTTATGTGCCAGGCATTAGGAACCAGGTTCTAGTTGCAGGAGAGCCATTAGTGAACAACTCATACCAGGTCCCTAGTGCCATGGAGCTTATATTTTGGTCTGCACAATAAGTAAGAAAAATAGCACATAGTAGCAAGGGATGTGCACAGAATTAGAACAGGTAGTCATGAAAGGTTTCTCTGAAGATGAAGATATGACTTCGTTCAACTAGACTGACCAACAGAAGCGGCATCCACACTCCAACTAGGAAAAAGTGGAAGATATAACTAAGGCCTTCATTTAGGATGGATGTAGGAATCACCTGACTTGATCAAAATATACAGAGAAGGCTGTGCAGCTGAAACGCTAGGCAAAGAGAAGAATGCTGTATGCTGATTTATACAGACAAGCAAAACCTGCTTTCACAGAGAATTTTTTAAAAATGTAACAGCAAATCTCTTAATTTTGTAGTGATCATATAGTTCAAAATCAGAAAGCCATTTCAATTAATGAAATGTTTTTGTTATGAAAGCAATGAAACATGATTTAATTTTCTAGTGTTTCCAGTATCAAAAGGCTACATAAAACCACTGGGCATGGTAGCACATGCCTGTGAATCCAGCACTTCAGAGGCTCGCTGTGACGAGGCCAGCCTGGGCTACACAGTGAGTCCAAGGCCAGCCTGAACCACAGAGCGAGACCCTGTCTCAAAAAGGCAGAATAAATAAATAAACAAATAAATAATATGGTCACCTGACATACAGGTTTTAAGTATTATTTTCCTAGCACTATTTTTAAATAAAAGAAAATATTTCATAAATACAAAATCTGCCCTTTGTGTATTATCCAACCAATAAAAGTGCCACCTGACTAAAAGTTTGTAGCAAGGAATAAAAAGAGAAATGTCTATACTTTTTTTTTGATTCTTCAGTCCAACAAAGATTGAGAGGATTTTCCTAAGAAATACCTTTTATATTTCTATTTTCAAAAATATTTGGGGCCAGGTGTGATGGTGCACATTTATAATCTCAGCACTTGAGAGGCTGAGGAAGAAGAATTCCCATAAATTCAGAGCCTTCTAAGCCACACAGTGAATTCAACTATGGCTTGAACTACATAATGAGATCCTGTCTCAAAAAAAAAAAAAAAAGCCATTATAGATAGACAGACAGAGAAATGATAAAGATGGACTTGCCCTAATAAAGAAAAAAAAAATGTGAAACTGAAGCCTAGGTATGTTAACTGCTTACTACTATCTCATTTAAGCATTTGCATATATGCATAGATTATAAAACATGTAAAATAAAAAAAATACAATTACTGCATTCATACAATAGGACTTTCTTTTTTTTTTAAAGCCATTGTTTAGACTGAGGAAAAGGGCAATTTAAATGAAAAAGAAATAGGACAGAGTTCTTACTTGACGGAACTGCACTGGTCCCACTGCATATTCCTCCATGCAGCTTGGTAGTAAAGTTCAGCACACTGCTCTTTATTTTCATGATCTAAGCCCTTTAAATAGACGGACAGAATATGGCAGAGTCCCAAATTCTGCAAAGCCTAAACAGGAATTATTTTAAAAAGTAAATGAAATCTTAATAGAAAACCAGAGGAAAGGCAGCAAATATAAAAATTAACTTTAAAAAACTGAAGATTATCACTTAAAATCCCATATTGTTTAGTTAGTATGTTTCTCCAAAATCACAAAACTAGCTACTATTTGATGGGAGAATGGCTTGGGAGTCTTACCCAGTAAAAAAAATGATAGCTTCAGGGATTGACACCAATGAAAACTGTGCGAAATAGTGTCCAGCAGATTTTCCACGTGAAGCACTAAGTACTGCAGTATCACACAAACTCAAAAAATATCTCTTATGGTTAGCTAACAAAAATTATGATTAATAAACCTACACTGTCTGTGAGCTCAATGAACTTTTTGGTTTTCCTTCACATCTGAGTTTTTACCCCAATGCCTGAAAAACAGATGACTTCCAAGGGTATCTCTTGAGTTTCTGTGGCTACCTCAATATTCCAGTGACATACTGAAACAATATCAGTACCACACTAGTGAAGGCTGTACCAAAGCAGAAGAAATGTACCTGAATTATTCCTGCCTGGCGGGTCGATGAGGAAATTGCTGTCTCAAGGTCGTATGTTACTAAGGCTTTCCCCCACATTGCTTCATGTTCGTATGTTCGTAGTCTGTAACAAAATATTTGAAGAATACCTTTTTGGCTCTATATGCATATAATTCCTTCATAAATAGAATTACTTTTACATAGAAGAAAGCAGTTTACCTGGTAAGAGGCTGTAACATTTTCCCTCCACCACAGCCATACAGACTATCTGGTTCTCCTATACTTCTATAGATTTCTAAGAGAAGATCCTAAAAACAAACAAACAAACAAACAAAAGGCTATTTAGTCAACTGATCCTACATAACAAAATAATAGTAGTAGAATTAACTGCCTTAAAACCTTAGAAGAACTGCCCATAATTCACATGCAATGATCACAAAAAGAAAAATATTACCATCAGATAAAATTATACATGTGAAAATGCAATTCTGAAAAGTCTGATTTTTAAAAACTGAAACTAGTAAAAATAAAAGTCACAAGTTTTTCTTTGAAAGAAAACTCCATTGTTTCAGTGTAATAGATATGTATAATAGATAAAGTGGCTTAATTACTCAAATCTTTGTTGTAAAATTTATGCATGAAAGACTGATTTATCTAAAATAGTATCAATAAAATAAAAATGGAAGAAAAAGCACAAAAAAGAGAAGCTATATTACACAAAATACTGATCAAGCAATATATCTGCTTTTATGCTTTTTGCTGTAGGAAATATTTTCTAAATATAAATTCAATATTGGCACAATTTGTTAATTCTAATTTATCTTAAACATTCTAATTTATTTATAAACATGAAATCAAGTAATTTTAAGTAAAATTAGAACATTCATTACCTATGCCAAGACATAGTGTCTGATTAAAAAAAAAACACCAAAAAAACACCAAAACTGTAAACCATAAGTGTTCTAAAGAAAATGGATAGAGTTCTATGGCAGAAACTCCAAGGTACAAACTCAGCCTATGAGATATCTGGTTTTATTTCCATCTTTCAGATAAGGGAACTCAGGTTGGAAAAGTTAAGTAATTTGTGCAAGATTATAAAACTAAGTGGCCAAGTCAGTATTTAAATTAAAGTTTGTGTGCTTGAAGATCTAACTTCAAATCCGTGTATGCTAATATAATATATATATTATATATATAATATATATTATAACCATATATATAATATATATCATAATATATATTAATCATAATCATTATACACACACACACACACACACACACACACTCAGACCAATAAGGAAACTCAGTTTTAAAATCAAATGACATCATTATAATAATCCCATGTGTAAGATATTGTTATAAACAACAGGGTCTCTAATATTACCTGTAAACTTATTCCAGTTTCTTCTTTACTTTTTTCACTTAAACTAGAAATACTTGTACTTTGGCTTCCTTCTTCATATGTAAGACTTCTGTGTATCACAAGAGCATTTTTAAAAATGAGAACACACTCTTTGAAAACTTATCAATATATGTATTATAGACTTTAACAGAAAAAAACTAATGGAGATTACAAATAAAACAATGAACAATTTGTACTTTAAAATAAAATTTAGACTGAAGTTGGACTAGAAACTTGTGACTGTTAATTCTGTGAATAAAAATTATATCTTAACAAGCTATATATTGGAAGGTTATACACCAAACCATTCATAGAAAGACTTGTTCAAATAAGTTCAACTTAATAATTACAGACTTACTAATTAAGATCACAAGATAGAATTTAACACCTGATAAACTGGCAAAAATTAAGCAATCTGATAACAATAGAACATTAGGTGTCCTGAGTTTGATTCCTCATACAAAAAAAAAAAAAAACAAAAAACAAAAGAGAACATTAGGAGCCACTTAAATCCAAGATTATAAAACAAATAAATGGGAGCCAGGGTAAGAACTCAGATTTGTCTTACTGTAAGACCTTGTCTTTAAACCATGAATTTAGTATTACTAAACACATTTGATAAGTTATTTGGTAATTAAGTTTAGTAAGTAACTTCAATCTTAAGATCTTGAAAGCTACATTGTATATAATAAAAATAATCCAATTTATAAAATAGATGTCTGTCACATGTGATGGTGCCTCTAGTATCTATGATTCTTTTCAGCTGTTTTCTCATCTTTGACTTAACCTAGACACAGGAACTTAGCTACCTCTCACATTTACGGGCCCACTGATCTACTCCCTTACCAACCCCATTTCTGATACAAACTGGCACAGCCGCGTTAGAAACAATGTGGCACTTTCTTACAAGGTGGAAAATTGACGTCTTGTAACCTACTGATTCTACACTGAAAATATACATCAATGATAGGTAAATGGATTGGACAGTTTGGGGAATCTACCAACAGTACAACATATGGAGTGAAAAATTAAAGAAACAGACAAATACTGATAAATCTTACTTTAAAATCCTGAATGAAAAAACTGAATATGAAAATATAATTTCTTTTAAGTCTCAGAAATTTACCAAACCACATTTTATTCTAAATGACAGAAATATCATCTGAAGGAATAATAAAACACAAAACTCAAAGAACACTTACAACAACTCTTGGAAGGGGCTTGTGCGATGGGCAGAGGGGGCTCTGTGACTGCTGACAACTACTGACAACTTTCTACTCTGCTTTGTAACCTTGTATACTAGATATCACATGCAGCTTCCTCATTAGCATGTTATGTTTTAAAAAATGCTGGCACAGAAATGTGAAAAGTTGGGAAGATTACAGCAGTGGGTTTGGCTTTGTAAATTTAAGGTTGTAATTTATCCAGGTGCAGTGAATATTCATGATGCAGCTGCCAGGACTTCTGTCCGGAATATTGAAATGACTGAGTTTATGAATCGACGCTTGTTATCTAAATCTTATTTGGAGTTCTGAATTTCTTTCTAAAAAAAACTGCAGGCACTAACATTGAAATCTCATACTTCCTCAGGAGCAAGTTAACAAAACTATACATATCAGGAATGCCCACGATGAGGCATTTTGCTACTAAACAATCTGAATAGGAAATTAAACAAGCGATTCATTTTCTTGACCTGACAGCACCGGTAAACTGCTGATCCCTAATATGCATACTGACAATTTTAAATTCTATTACCTTTTCTCTTGGTCATCTATGGTTTTCTTATCTGCATAGATTTCTGCATAGAGTAATGCTGTGAAGTGTGCTGCACAAGACTGCGCTACCTTGGCAACTTCTAGATAATTCAAATCCAGCCAGAAAGCATCTTCAAAAACTGTTCCTGACAAAGGTCTGACGAAAAATGGAATACAATATCATTTCATTTTTAAACTTCCACATCACAAGAAAAGCACCTAAATATAGAATACAATGGTGGCAAGTGCTATTTAGAAAATTACATTCCAATAACCAAAACCACATTTCCCCAATCTATACGTATGAACACACCTAAGATAATATAAACAGTCTAGTTTCTCAAACTTTTTGGATCATAAGCCTTTTAAAGAATCTCTGGAAAGCTGTAGACCATCACCTTGTACATGTTTGAACTTCACTACTTGCCTACACCAAGAAACCCCTGCACTACTGGCTAAGAACAGGCTGTGCAGAATAGACAGTAACACATACACATACACATTCCCTTTAATATAGACAACTTAATAAAATACTGCTTCTTCAAAGACACAATTACATGTTTTTCCTAATATATTTTCTCAATATAATGTGTAGGTTGAGTTATTTAATAAAAATCTTCCATGGTGGTACTAGCTCATCCAAACTGCAAGGTACTACAGATACTACCTTTGTCCAAACTAACATTAGAGATTTGACAAAGCAGGGTGTAGTGGTGCAAGCCTGTAATCCCAGCACTTGGGAGGCTGAGGCAGGAGGATCTGTGAAGAGTTGGAGGTCAACCTGGGCTACAAAGTATGTTCAAAGACAGTCTAAACTATATAGTAAAACCCTGTCTCTCAAAACAAAACCAAATAAACAAAACATAGAAAGGAGAGATGTGACAAAGCTATAGTTAAAGAGCCCTGGCTTTGGAGTAGGACACAGCCAGGTACATGTTCAGAGCTAGTTGTCCCAAACAACTTACAGCTATAGGGTCATTGGTAATTTTACTGCTCCAGCCTGAGTTTCCTATAAAAATCAACCAGAATAACATGCACATCAGAGAGCAGATGCAATGGTTATATCAACCATGGAAAACTTATGAAATTGCCTGCTACACAGTAAGCAATTAAATGCAGGTATTATTTCTCAAGATCTTCAAGCTCCAGATAAATATTAACTTGCCCATGGAAAGGAAGCTTATACTTACTGAATGTCAGGTACAGTAGCTATCTTACTTACTTTATTCTCATAAACCACCCCACCTTATGGGAGACATTGTTTTCATTTCAAAAGTGATTAGGATCAAAACTGAGGTTCAAAAACAGCAAGTAATTTGCTCAGATCACAGTCTTTTAGGGACCCAAACTTGGAATTAAACTCAGGGTTATTACCCTTTTTTCTGTGTCCCATTCATATATTCTCAAGAATCTTTTTAAAGCCCTTATTCGTAACTAGGACTAAATACTATGATTTTTTTTTTCTCTCTTATAGTACTGGAAATCAAGTTGAGCAGCCACTACATCCCCAGCCCCTTTTTAGTTATCGTTTTGAGACACTGTCTTGCTAAGTTGCCCAAGTGGCATGTAAGTTTGCAGTCTTGCCTCAGCCTCCTTCAGGGCTAGGATTAACATCATGCATCACCATACCTAGTAGTCCTGAATACTGTGAATTTTTATACTGAATAATTACTATGTGTCAAATAAAAATAAAGTATATTTTGAAAAAGAAATTTTATTATGTTCTCTAAGTCCTGCTAATGTCAGTATCATTCTATCCCAGAAAGTCTGAAGTGAATGACTCAAAGGTAAAACTGCCTCTCAATACTTAGAAAACTAATGCTCCCAGCAGCAGTGAAAGCTTCTTATGGGCTGTCTCAGAAAAAGATCTGGTGCAAAACAATAAGGTAACTAGAAAGTTTCTAGTCAAAAGTAAACACACTAAAAGGTAAAAACTACAAATGCAGTGGAATGGTATGAAAGGAACACAAAAGAATTTTTTTTAAGATTTTACTTAAATTTAACAATATTCCTTTCTTCTCCCACATTTCTCTCTCATTCTTTACCAACCACGGTCACTACCACCATATATACTCATGAGACATCAATTCCTACATATTCAAATTACAGATGTTCCCTAACTTAGGGTGGGGTTACACCCCGATAAACCCATTATAATTTGAAAGTACTATAAATCAAAAAAGTAGTTAAAATGCATTTTACATACCTAACTTACTGAACATTACATGTTGGCAAGACAGTACATTGTACAGTGTTAGTTTTTATCCAAAGACCATGGCGCTGACCAGAAGTCAGAGCTCACTGTAACTGCCTAGCATCATTAGAGATGAGCATACTGCATTATCACTAGCCTGAAATAACATAAAAATTGAACCTAGGATTTTTTCTCAATGCTATCATTTTCATACCATTATAAAGTTGAAAAATTATAAGGTGAACTATTATAAGTCAAATCCATCTATATAGACCTACTGTACTATTTTTCTGGAGTTCTGGTCAATTCTCTAGCAGTACAGGTTAGTCAGGTGATTCCTGTGTTTTAGTAAAAATCTCTGATGAGAAATAATAGGACAAAGACACCATACTGTAAAATACTTGATCCAAATAAAAAAAATAGAAGCTCAAGCACTTGCCTGGCAAGTGTGGGGTTCTGAGTTCAATCCTCATTACCAAAACCAAACAAACAAACAAAAAATAAAAAACAAATACCATGCCACAATATTACTACAAATTTTGATGACTACTGTACATAGTAAAGAAATGTATACGTTATAATAAAGACACATAAATAACACATTTATACAACACGACTTCTAAGAAATTAAAAAAAGACAATAGTTAAGCATCATAACTAAAAATAACTTCAGAAAATGACTTGCTGTATCACATAGATTTACAGGTGAATTAAACTATTTAAGACCCCCAAACTCAAGAGCAATATTTATTACATTACCTCTTCTGTCTTCTCATATAGTCTACAACAGCGAGCATTGTTCTTTGTGATTTTTTATCCAAGCAGCACTGGGAAAAGAGCTCTGACTCTGACAAACAAACAAAGATACCTGTGCTTAGTCCTGGACAGATCTGCTTAAGCAGTTTCTTCCTTCTTGTCTACAAGTCTGTCTCCCTCCACACTGTAAGATTCTGGTGGGGAGGACCCAACACAAAATCAATTCTTAATAAATCTGTGGAATTTGACAGCATTTCTTCATCTTTTAAAAGAAACCAAATGGCTTAACATAATTTAGAATTGCTGGGTGTGGTCACACTCAGGAAGCTGGGGCAGGAGGGATTACTGTGAGTTCAAGGCCAGCCTGGGGCTACATAACAAGTTCAAAGCTAGCCTGAATCACACAGTGAGACCCTGTCTCAAAAAGCAAAACAACAAAAACCCACCTGGATGTGTATCTATCTATCTATCTATCTCACTTAGAATTTACATTACAATTTATATTTTATTTCTGAAATGGTATTAATCTAAGGATGCCATGAATATCTAGGATCTTTTATGTGACAAAACTGGAGACTCTCAACATAATGTGGTAAGAGGTATGACAGTTAGGGTTAGAATGCTCTTGAGGAATATAGGAAGAAAGCGTGTAAAGATAAGAAAGTTTCATAGAAAAAAAGATCTGGAGAAGAGACAAGATGGCAGACTGGTAGGTAGCAGAAGAGAGACCCTCTCTGAGAGAGACAGCTCAAATGCCAGAATAAAACACCCTGGAGAGACCCAAACAGAGAGAGATGGACTCTCGCAACCCACAAAGAAACTAAAGCGCAAAAGACCGCTCGAATAAGAGGTCCTGGAGCTACTATTAGTGAAGATAAGATCAGCGAGCACTGGCACCCTCCTCGAGATGCCTGAATTCCGCCTGACCTGAACAAGCGAAGCGACTGGCTTGAGCCGCTGGAGCGCGGAGCTGAACAGCCCGGTGTGCAGCTCGCCAGGACCGGCACTGCACACGACCCACCCAGAGGCACCTTGAATTCCCACCTCAGCCGCGCTGAAGTCGGAGGTCCGGCAGTCCAGCAGTTCTTGGGGACACAGTGAGTGATGGGAATAAGACCCTCCCACAGGAAAGGGGAAACCGACTGGAAGACAGTTGGATTTGGGCAGGACAGCCCTAACTCCATAAGGAAGTGGCTTCAGCTGATTACTCCCCTCACTGAGCGGATTGGTGGAATCTGCTTGGACAAGGCCACGCCCCTGGTGGGGACCCAGTTACTTCCCTGAGATCAGTGCACACTGATGCAGTGAAGGCCTGCAAAGGATGACTGGCCCATAAGGGAGGAGCTATCGTACACTGCCCATGGGTGAACTCTAATCTCTGATAACCTATTGAAGAGGGCTAAAGCTCCTAGCCTGTGCCCTCTAGAGGAGCCTTAAACAACAAGAAAAGGCTCTAGGAATTACACTGTACACTTGTATGGAAGGAACCAAAAACATGACGAAAGGGAGAAATAAGAAAACACTCCCAGCCCCCAACCCTGAGAACATTGATCCAGGAGAGAGGTAAATACAAAAGAGACTGAGGGCAGCAAAAATACAACATCAAACACAGCGTTAGCAGACATAAAGAGATATATTCAAGACCTCGTAAGCGGGACCAAAACTGAAATATTAATTCAAATTAAACAAGAGATAAGTAGATTAATAAAAGAAGGGCTGGGTACCTCTCAAGAAGACACAGACAGAAGAATAGAGGAACACAAATGGAGAGAAAAATTTAATGAAGAATTCAGGAA
>PVJX010025058.1:0-27305 GCA_004027295.1 Dolichotis patagonum | reverse complement strand
GCTAGGCTCTGTAGAGAACGATTACAGATTGGATAATGAGCTGCTTTGATATTTCCTCCACCAGATTCGTTACTTTCTCCCACGAAGTCTTCAAACATGAGCAAAAAGAAGACAAATTTTCTGCCTGGGTGTAACACATGTCCTCTAGTCCAAATGCCAATGAAGTCCTTGCCTCACTTGGAATCTCCTAAGCCTGTCCTTTATTATTTGCATTCCTATGAGCATTCTGTTCTTCTGAAAGCTAACAAGAATTAGCCTGCATCTCAAATATTTCAAAATTCCTACCACAAATCAGTCTCAAAGGCTTCTAAAACAACTCATGATGTACAGTAAAAGCAGTGACCCAACTCTAGACCCCATTTTCTGAATGAATGAACATTCCCATCATGGATACAATACCCTCCAGCTTCAATTTAAAGATGTTTATCTTAGGTAATGGTTTTCTCTGTATTCAGTCCCTGGTTGTCTGGCTCCAGGGCAGAAATGGCATGGTTCAATGACATGGCAGGGGAAGGAGCTCACCACGGCCATTCAGGGATCAGAGAGAGAAGAGGAAAGCTGGAGAAAGAATTCACTCTTCCAAGTCACATCCTTAGAAGCTAGTTCCTTCCAATCAGATGCCACCTGTAAATGTAAATATTTTGGTTAACATATCTAAATCATAATAATGGTATACAGACTCAGAAGAATACAAGAACAATAGACTCTTCTCAGTAATTAGGTTTAAACTGAAATAAAGTCAGGCTGATGGACTGGTGTTGCACCTCAGAGAAGGACTGCATGCCTAGCCAAGGCAAGGCCCTTAAATACCTGGCACTGCAACATTCCATCAATCAGTTGATCAGTTGATATCATAGATTATAAAAACACATAAGATATCATACTGCTTGCCAATATTACTGGAAGCAATCCTTCATTAAGTCGTATTATTCACTGTAATAAAGAAGCATACATATTTTCATGTTGCCAATGCTATGTAATTTGCTATTTAAAACATTAAAAAAAAAAAGTTATTTAGTCCTGGCTGGGGATTTACCACAGCAGCATAAGTGCCTGCTTGGCAAGCACAAGGTTGCGAGTTCAATCCCCAGTACAAAAATAAAATAACATAAAATAAAATAAAATAAAATAAAATCCAGTATTTTCAGCAAAACTTACATATTGGACACAAAAATAAACAAAATAATTTATAATTGTAGTTTGTCATACCTATGATAACCATGCTTAAATAACATAGTCAAATGCATGTACATATGAAATATGTTAGCGTTAATTTGTCCCACATATTGATTGATATTTTTATTTGATAAATCTAACATCCTATTTGGCAAAATATATCATGCAATACCTTTAATTTCAAGATTATAGAGTTATGCATAATTTTTACATTTGTCATATTT
Source organism: Dolichotis patagonum (assembly GCA_004027295.1). Lineage (NCBI taxonomy): Eukaryota > Metazoa > Chordata > Mammalia > Rodentia > Caviidae > Dolichotis > Dolichotis patagonum. Next base: position 25,905 of record PVJX010025058.1, on the reverse strand, counting down.
AAAGATTTATTTGAGTCAACAAAATAGTTTTCCCTAATTATCATCTCAAATTGCAAGTACAATGGACATCTAATATACAAACATTGTTCTGTTTTTAATTTCTATTCATCTACATTCAATCTGCATATTGTTAATGACGAACATGTGCACAGGAGATGAGAGCATCTTCCATACCTAACACATGACACTTTATTGAATAGTTGATTTACTGAATTATATTACACAACTATATTTTAAAATTTAAACGGAAGATGAAGGGTCATAAACTATACAAATGAAATAAGCATTTTTTTCCTGAAACAAATAATTGTTTTAAACTGCTGGTTCATTCCAATCTGTGTTTTATCATTGACTTATTTTCTTTTACTCTTATGGGTCATTTTAAAGTAGAAAACTGAGAAAAATGGGATTCAGTAGAATAATGTGACAATATTTGCACGTTTTATTATCAAATTACAGCATAGCAAACTAAAATATTGTTTTTTGCCCACTGGCTCTGGAATGCACTGATACTGCCCCCTAGTGGTGACACAGATTGTCCATGGCTCATTCTGAGCTAATGTGTTTTTGGAAATAATTTGAATTAGAGTTAGAGGTTTAATCATCAAATTATGTAATTAAATGAACACTTGAAACAAGGATTAAAATATTGTTTATGTTGATTGGTATCCCTAGGAAAAATGTAATGAAAGTAATTGATAAAATTCTTAAATGAGTGAGTAAGTCTGCCTGGAATACATTAAAATAGCATAATTTTTTTTAATATTTAAGTTATGCTGATCATTCATCCAAGTATGGTTATCATTTAAAATGAAATATTTTCTCTACTATCTATAACCTTACTAGTTTAAGTCTTAAAGTTATGAATCACCAAGGCCTTAATACATTAAGTGCATTGTAAGAATATTGTTGTGGAGAGCTACAGAGATTACTATGAAATATTATTACACTCTGTAGCATACAAAATTTAGCATAGTTTTTCTTTCTCCCTCTGCTTTTTGCTTTAACTTACAATAGGCTCATTAGAATTGTACTTGATGACTTTTTTGTTATTCAGTACATTGAAAGCAATCATCTAAATGAAATATAGGAGTTATTATTAGCTGTCTCGTCAATTTGAAGTACCACTAAGAGTCATTATGTTTCTAAAATTTTATTGCAAGCTTTGATCTACTATGTTTTTTGCAAGAAGTATGATAATGCTGTTCTAAGAACTGCCCATTGCATTTAAAAGCTATGAAATTATAATAGAATTAATAACATTTGTTATACAGGGAATGTCTGTGATGTCAGACTATTCCAGAAAGAGTGGTGCTCAGAAAACTAAAGATATTCTAATTTAAAAGAACACTTTGGACAAAAAATGTGAAATATTAGATTTTAAATGATTTTAACCAGGCATCTTTAGAATGTCTCAGCCCTGTTAATATTTTTATGTCTCAAACTCAGAGAAATAGTCCCGTTTTCAATCTGTATATATGATAGTTAACTTTATAAGGTTTTATAAGATAAATCAGTGAATCTGATGCTGGAAAAATAAAAGGGTTTGGCGGGAAAGAGAAAAAAGTAGAAATGCGTCATGTACATGTACCAACTCCCTACAGTGAGTGTGGTCTTTATATACTGCAAACATGTACTAATAAAAGTAAACAAGAGAGAATACACTAGCAGTAATGTGAAAATGTTATATCCATATTTTTTCAAAAACTTTTTTTATTCTGATTCCACCATTTCACAACATTTTGTTGATACATGTGCAGAAATAGGTAATGTCAAAGAAATGAATGTCATGATGGAATAAGGCAGTTTTTCCCCATGACAGATGTGAAACGTTAGGATCCCCTCTTCAAACTAAATAGTTCTAGTTTCCTACAGCTTGTGAAGGCGCATTTATATCACTTTAATATATACCTGTAAGCTGCTACCTACAATCACAACATTACTACTCTGATATTAAATACAGATTTTGCTCCAGGGCACGATTTGAGAGGATATGATCTCTGCTAGGACATGAACAAGCTTGAGCATTAAGTCATCATCCTTCCCGGTTAAATAGCAACCAGCTATATGACGTTGTTATGGCAGGACATAAATACATCTCTACCTCCTACTGAAATGCATATTAAACCTCTTTCTTTTAGTAGATACCCAAAATTATAATAACAGATGATAAATCAAAAACCTCAGCTTTTCTACAACTGACAAATAATTCATCTTTTCTATACATTTATTGTTCTTATTAAAATATTTTTCAACTCACGAAAATAACATCACTTGAGAATATTCTGTTCTTCAGTATTATTTGTCAAATTTGCTTGCAGAAAAAATTATTTTCCCGAAACTGTTCAATGCCTACTGTTTGCACTAGCAATATAATGTGACCTTAACATTTGACTCCCAAATGAAGTTAATAATCACTAAATAAATATGAATATTTCATTGCCCTCCCTCACAGATAGGAGCTTAAAAAACAGTTATATTCAGGATACTGCCATGAGAAAAGAATGGCTTTTTATGTTTTGACAATGCACAATAGTAAGATCACTAAAAATCTGATTAAATATCTTTCTAGAGCACTGGTCTGTTGGAAGGACATGCATATTTGTTTCTCAGTGGACTAAGACCGTGCAGAGGAGGTATATACTAGGTCTTAGCCTAGTCTAATCCTGCAGAAAATTCAAACAACTCTTTTTCAGAGGAATCATATTCTTTTCCATTTTTACAAAATATGTAGAAGGGAGAATCCTGCTGCATTTAATTTGGAAGTATACAAATCCTCCTCATTCTATATGAGGAGTAGAATTTGTTTAACAAAAATAAAACAAAAAAATGAAAGTAATATATATTAAATTATCCATTCCAAATTGTAACTTTGGTGAGTTATTTATTTATATAACTTTGGGGTTTTAAATACCCCAAAAGGATATATAAAGGATATATACCCCAAAAGAATATAAAAAAAGGATATATAAAGTTCAGATCTCTTAAGAGATAATGTAAGAATATTTATTCAATATGCATAAAACTAAATAGTTAACAATATGCTGTTGCACAAAATATCTTTATTCATGGTATGATTATGCATTAAATAAAAATCTGGTTTAATTACTATGTTTGGTGTAATTCAAATATATTATCAACTAATAATTGAACACCCTATATAAGAAAATGAGTGATTCATCTGTAACTGCTTTCAAACTGGCTCTAATTATTCTTCTAAATAGTCTGATGATACATAAGCGATCTCATAGACATCTAATAACCTTCAACTGTAAGAACAGTTTAATAATTAAAACTTTATGTATCCACAAATCAAATCCAAGCTATTTTCGAAATTCACCCTTTCACTAATTTCCCAGAACTGAAGACCTAATAAATGGCCTAGACAGAAGAAAAGCAGGCATGGTGTGAAACTTTAGCCATGAGGTCTTGTTTGCTGTTTTCGTGTGGCAATCAGCTTCCCTTTTGGGTTATGTATGCTATGGGTGGAGAAGGGGCCGAGAGGGAAGGAAACAGAGCCCTGCAGTGGAGCTGCTGGGGTCTCTGTGACACAGTCATACCTATGCTGACAAGTTTTATTCTCTTTTGCCTTAGTTTTAGGCAGCATAAAAAATTGCACATGTTTGTATAGACCCAGTCAAAGTCTCAATGCATGTTTACATTGTGTAATCCGTTTAGACATACATTTCCATCCCAACAGTTATCACTGCTTTATAGGGAAATAATCGAAACCTTTCTTTTGGCCTTTTACGATGTACAGAATGCAGTAACTGTCTACGGTAAATCTGCTCTGCGTTGCCACTCCAGCACTTCTTTCCCCAATCTATCTGTAACATAAGACAACTTGATCTTAAACCATTTTTCCTCATCCTTTTCTACCTTCAACTCCCAATTCCAGCTCTGGTAACGACCACTGTATTCTCAACTTCTATCACAACACTACTTAGATTCTGCCTCTGAATGTGACTATGCAGTAGCTTATTTCTGTGCTTGGCTTACTTAGCTTTATGACCTCAACTCCATCCACATTGTTCCAAATGACAGTATTTCAACACTTTTTATGCCGGAGTAATATTCCACGGTAGAAGAACATTTACTGGACCCGTTCATCAGTTAGTGGACTCAAGTAATTCATTTTTTGGTTGTTATGAGTGGTGCTTCAGTGAGACAGCGAGATCATATGGTAGCACTGTTTTCACTTAGTGAGAAACAACCACACTAGTTTCCACAGTGGCTATAACAATGCATGTTCCCACCATAGGTGAAACACTTGCCTTTTCTCTAAATCCTACCCTGAACTCCTTAGCTCTTGTCACATTGAAAGCACGCACTCTAACTGAAAAGAAGCGTTACCTCCTTGTGGCCTGTTAGTGGATTTGAGAATTATTTCATAGTATCTGTCACTGTTTTGTACATCTTACTTTCACAGATGTCGATTTACATCTATTAACCTTTTTTGTTCATTTTTTGTAAAGATGATTTTTGAGTTTTTCCCTATTGAGTTCTTTGGATTCTTTATATCTTTTTCATGTCAACCACTTGTCCTATATATAGTTTGTAAATGTACCAATACTATATAAGGGAATTAATTGGTTGATTGCTGTGTAAAAACTTTATTACAGCTACATGCAATCCCACGTAGCTGTGTTTCTTATGTGCTGTCCTTGTTGTCCTAAGTATAAAACCCAAGCCTTGTACATGCAGGACAAGTGCTCCAAGACTGACCTACATCTCAAATTTATTGGTTATTTTTATATACTGCTAATTTCATGTAACACAAATGAGAGATATTTGAGCGTTCACCAGACATGAGATTCAGGATTTTTATCTGTAGTCACTTAGCTACTCACTTTTGTGAGGGCCTCTGCCTGCTGTCTTCTTGCATTGTGCAACCACATCTGCTTCATTCTCATCCCTTCTTTCCTAAAAGCCACAGTGTGGTGGAGAATCAATATGCTTCATATTTGCCTGCACTGCGTGATATCCAAAAGAGCAAAGGTAACATAAACTGTCACACAATGTCATGAGTGTTCCCTATGCTGCCTGCCTTCCCTGCCATCACGGTGTGTGTCAGCCATCTACCATTCCCTTAACTTTCTTTCCCTGTGGAAATCAAAGAGAGAGAGAGAGAGAGAGAGAGAGAGAGAGAGAGATCTCTGTGGCATGTTGCCTCATACTCAGGGGCCATGTTTCACTTCTCCCAAGAACTCACACTAGGCTTAGCTTTCCAGAGCCAGTACAGATGGACTACATGAATCAGTGATTTATTGGGAACACGAAGACCATTTTCTTCTGTGCACATATCTAATGCAGCAGGAATACTGGTAACTCTCCAGACTCTATCTTCTAAACCCTGAAATCATTGACAATGTAACCTACACAGCAAAAAAGACTTTAGAGGGGTAAATAATAATATGCATACTAAGAGGATTTTTCTGCATTTCATGTTTCATTTCTCCTTTTGTAGTCCATTCTGATTTCTATATCAAAATACTATAACCTTATGCTTATGCTGTTCATTTATAGCTTATAAACACCACACATCTGGTGTCAGAATCTGTAGTCGGGACATAAAGATCAGGGTATCAGGCTATGTGTCTGGTGGAGACTTGCTCTGTCATAGACAACAATCTCCATACTGAGTCTCACCTGATGATAGGGACAAAGAGCTCCTCGGACTTATTTATGAGGACACTAAATCCTCTCATGTGTGTTTTACCATTATAGGCTAAGAAGATCCCCCAAAATCCACCTCATAAAACCACTCCAATGGGTGTTAGTATTTCAAAATATGAATTTATTTAGTTTAAAGAGAAAATATGAAATTTTTGGCACATAAGTTAAGACCAAACTATTCCCAAAGTTCATTTGCCGACATCCTAAACAGCACGGTTATGATATCAGAAGATAGTTAGGTCAGGAGGATAGAGCATGCATGAACGAGACCTGGACATTTACAAGAATTGACAAGAGAGACGTGGTTTCTATGATTTTAGTGTTTTCCAGGTGAGGGAACAGGGATTTGCCTGTGCCTTGTTCTTGGTTTTCCAGCTTCCAGTATCGTGAAACACAAATGTTTGTTTCTTAAGCCGTCTGTTCTGTAGCATTTGTTATAGCAGCATAAATTTACTAAAACAAGCCGAGTAATAGTGTGCGGATCCTTAAAAGCAGATCACCTGCCTGGATGTAGTCAGAAAAATGTGAAAGAGCAGAAAATGAAGTATGAGAAATTCAACATGTAACAATGTTTAGATCCACCCCTACTAACACTGATAAATAGTAACATGGGCCCAGGAATTTGAGTGGCATCTAGAACATGAGAACATCGAGCAAATTATTCTCTTTTACAAGCTTCATGAAGGAAAGCAACACTTCCAACACCTTGCTTCTAGCCAGTGAGAACTGTGCCAGGTTTCTACTGAAATTTAACATTAAAATTTTGTTGTTTTAAACTGGAATATAACTGGTTACTTACTGAAAATAATAGAAAACTGTAGTCAGTCTCTCGAAGGAATTATATTTCAGAGACTCTCTTACTTGATCGAATATCATGGCAGTGGCTCCCTAGTTTCCTATCTTTAAATGTGATCCACATATATTTGTTTGGCACCTCTGATGTTTAAGTGCTTATTGCCAATTCCCATCAGGCTTAAACCTTTACTTCAAATGTTAAAACAACAGGAAATATATGATTTCACATCTTGCTCACACACATACACATGCTGTTACATATGCATGCATGCATATATTTCTCTATATCACAGAGATTATGCTTTCTGATTTGCTGTTTAACACATTTTAAAAACATCAAAAAACCCACAAAGCTAAAAATTTATAAATGAATAAATCATTAACAAATGAAAAACCTTATATAATCCCCAGATATTTAAAAAACTTTAGTTTAAAAATAGAAAGAAAATATAAGAATATCAAAATGGTTATTGGTTTTGATACAAAGATATTCTATGATAAATATATAAGCAGTGAAATCTATCTGTTTTTGTAACATGAAAACAGAGTGAAATATAACATTAGTACATGCACTTAAGAACCATAAAATAAATAACCCAAAGAGAAAGAAAACAATTAAAAGATATAAAACAGAATATAATGAATCATAAAAAGAATAACACTTACTAATCATTGATGCTATGGTTAAAAACTAAAATAAAATGATATGACTCTAGTCAAAAAAGATATTAAAAATGACAAGTAAGAACAGATAAGGAGAAAAATATTTTGTTGTATACAGTAATTCACTGAAAGTTTAGTAAATTGATGACTTTTGTGATAAGTAAATGGCATAAAATGAAAATAAATTGAAATGAAATGAAAATTTCCTGACAAATATAAATGAAAATTGATAAATTATGAAAATTACTGTTTTTGGCAAGAAGATTCATCAGTAAAGTAAAATTATTTCCAAATCATTAACTGTAACAAGGGTAAAATTTTCTAAGAATCAGAAAGAACTAAATAATTAATGGAAAGTTGCCTGAGAAACATAGATTGTAAAGAAATTTTATCTATGTCCTAGGTACGCCTTAGTTTTTAGTAGTAGTAGCTTTAGAACTGACTGTTTTATTTTACCTATTTAGCAAGTATTTTTTAGTCTTACAAACACCAGGAAGTTTCCATTTTGAGCATAGAGGCACAGGTAGAGAAACAGGGTTAGTGCTCGCCAGGAAAGTAAAGTGAGTAACAAAAGGCTTAATAAAAAGTTAGACATATTAACAAGGTCATTTAAGGTGATGGTAGGTATTTTGAAGAAATCATAGAGACAGATGGATAGTTATTACTCCTTAACTCTAGGGTCACCTTAGTGTTAACTCATCCAGTATGACCTTTCTGACAAGGAATCTTCAAGATGAAACCTGAGTGGCAGGAAATCAACTTTAACAAGGTTGTGGAACAAAGTGACTACTAAGATTCTTCCTCAGAGCAATGAGAAAAAAGGAACTGTGAAGTCTGAGGAACAAATCAAGCCTGTGTGGCTAAGGTTTAATAAATCAAAGATGGAGAAGGATGAGAGGAGATAAAATTAAAGTCATGAGCATGGAAATTTGGTCCCACTATGGGTTTTAAGTGCCGCAAGAAACCAGAAGATTGACACACTGTGGCATATTTTAAATTTAAGATTTTTACTTTTTGAATGTATCACCCATGTATCTATAGACATATCCAGTTCCTGTGGAAGGACTTTCCAAATTAGTTTGTTGAATTTCTTCACTTGTCATGCAGATGTTTTACAACTGGGACATAGAAGAAGTCTAATAATAAAGAAAAACACATCTCCTTCAGTTATTTGAAAGTATTCTGTTTATTATGCCAGTGATTTGGGAGCCTGCTAGAAAGCCATCCAAAAATAAGCATTTGATTGTGATGTCTCAAACAAAACTGTTTAGCACCTTTGTTGTTTTCAATCAGAGTTCCAATGACTTTGTTTTCATTGTTTCTTGTTAAAAATTGGCACAAGGAAAATTAGCATAAAGCTTTGTTGATGAAAAGAATCAGAAGTGAATGAAAACTCATTAGTACATTATGCCTGATTTGTTTTTGACATTGTAGTTCTTTGGGATTAAAACTGTATTTCACAGAAAACCATCCTTCTGAAAGTTTTAGGTTTTAATATTGCCAGCGCTCTATGCTGTGGAAAATACTCTATTTTAAGAATCAAAGACTCAGAAACTGAACACCTATGAGTCAAATTACACTGAACTTCATTTTATCTGAGATGTTTAATAGCAATTACATGCTTCATATTTATGTAAATTGTGTGCATATGTGCATGATTTTTAGACACACATAAATGCTTGCAAAAGTGGTATTTATATGTCGCCATCATAGATGAAAAGATAGAAAAGAATGAAATTTTCTAGCAAATCAGATAATCTATTAACTCCACCAAAAAATCAATCAATGAAGATTTTTAGATGATGACATTGAATCATTTAAACATGCTGTTAGCAGCAGCAGTGGTAATAATAGTAACTTCTAAATAATTAATTTTATACCAGTAGAAAGAATCAAGAGTCTATAATGGAATCCTCGCTACTACATGTGTACTAGATAGATCGATGGATAGATAGGCTGATATATATAACTATATACATATATATACTAATATATATATAGTTATATATACTTATATATATGTATATAGTTATATATACTAATATATATAAATATTAAATACTAATATATGTATAATATATATATGTTAGATATATATGTATATTCAATGATTTGAAAGTGTTTCTTTACATGGATCCTTACACCTTTATATATCAGGGAAAATTGGAATTTTTCCTTGTACATAATATGCTCATGTTGCATCAGTTGATTCTACATTGCAGTGATAATAATATCATGAATTGGGCATAGTACAATGCAAAATTTTCAAGTCAACAATGTGTTATTGAAAGTACTCTGCTTTTTATGAGCTATTTAATGTCTACTATCTTTGAAGTCTTAGAAACATGAGTCTTTCTATTTAAGTGCAGGATTATGAAGTATGTGTATATGTAGAAATAATTTGGACAGCTTTATGGAGAGTCTGACATGTAACGTTATAAAATGAAATAAATAAGTTGATTTGAATACTTTTAATGTTATTTATAATGTGTATGAACATCTGTTGTTTCTACTCTTCAGTAAACTTGCCAATTAATTTTAGTAATACAAGAAATATGCCCTCTTCAAAAGAAACATGCACACGCGCACACACACACACACATTTTACAGGAAAAAAATAATTCTTTTCATCTTCTCTCTTTAGTGCCTTGTATCTACTACTATGCAAATAATGACACAAATTTTCAGTGATGATATGAAATTATATTCTCACTACCACTGGTGTATGAAATAAATATATTGTCTCAGAATTAAATGTTAGGAAAATAAGAGAAACCTTAATTTCAGGATGTCAAGATATACTATGATACCACTTAGAATAATAAATAAATTTACTGGCTAGGAGAAAGAACTGTATTGATAACATATCTAGATTTCCTGAGTTAGAGGAATCAGTATATGGAAAATTAGTAGGGGAGCATAAGGATATATATTTTCATTTAGCAAAAGTATATAAAGACATGATAAGACATAGAGGTTAAAAATATGGTCTTTAAAGTTCCCCACCCCGAGTTTGAGTGGACAATATTTCATGTACTTCAAGCAGTTGGCCCTCTGTACGTGAGGTATTATAAAGTTGATGTGGAGGTCATGATGTTTCAGAGTAATGTGATTTCATGCAATCATTTTAAGGATGAGATAATGCATATAAATGTACATAAATATCGTATTTATGATTGTCCACAAATGTTAGTACTACCATTTTTAAAGGCATCTTTATAGAAATTTTAGATTCAGAAGAAAGTGGGAGAAAGGTTCAGGGATGTCCTATAGTATCCTTGTACCTGAAACACACATAACCTCCACCATTATCAACATCCAACACCACAGAAGTATATTCCCCAATTGGAGAATTGACACTAGAACTGCATTATGCACCAAAGTTCACAGTTTACCTTTGGGTTCTTCTTGTTATGTATATTCTTGGTTCAGACAAATTTATAGTATTATGTACCCTTATAATATCATGTAGAATAATTTCACTGTTCTAAAATTCCTCTGAACACATTTGATTTATCTCTTTATGTGCCCACCCAGGAAATTAGTGATCTTTTTAGTGTTTCTGTAGTTTTTCATTTCCAGAGCATCATATATTTAAAGTCATAGAATACACAGCTTCTTCCAATCAGCTTTCAATTTAATAATACATACTAAATTTTTTTTGTATCTTTTCATAGACTGTAATCATTTCTGCAAGCTATAATAAAATAGCACACACCGGGGAGCTTATAAAAACCAACACTCATTTGTCTCAGACCCTAAGCCTGCAAGTCTTAAGAACAAAGGAGGATTATTATTTGGTATGTATAGGGGTAGCTCTCTGGATTGTAGTTGACGCCCCCTCACTGTGTTTTTATATAGTGCGAGTAATAACACAATTCCCTTAGTATTCATTTTTAAGAACATTATTCCCATTCATGATTTAGTCACTGTGTAAAAGTCAAAGCTTCTACCACCTTGGTTAGCATTGGAACACAAGCATTCTAGCATGGTATGAACTGAACTCTGCCTTTGTTTGATAGCTTATTCTTGCCTTAGTGATGAATGATACTCCATGGTCTCGATACTCTGCAGTGTATCGATTTGCTAACTAAAAACATCTTAATTAGTTTCAAGTTTTGATAATTATGAATAAGGCTGGTATAAATCTCCAAGTAAGCATTATGGCAAGGTTTTTTTTTTCAGTACTTTGGCGTAAATACCAAGGAGCGTGATTACTGGATCATACAGTAAGAGATACTTAATGTTATTAAAACATTGACAACCCGTATTTCAAAGTGGCTATACCATTTTGCATTCCCACAAGCAATAAATGCAAGATATTACTCTTACATGCTTTCCAGAACTTAAAATTATCCGTGTTCTGAATGTTGGCCACTTTAATAGCTATGTAATACTAGCTTTTTGTTGTCTTTTGCATTTAACTGATGACATGACATAAATTATATTTTCATTTGCTTTTTTGACATCACTATATCTTTTTTAGTGAGTTGTTAAGGTCTTTGGTTTATTTTTATTTTTATTGATTGATTGATTGATTCCAGGGATTGAACCCACAACTTTAAGCTAAATGATTGACTAATTTTTAAATTTAATGTTTGATTTCATATTACTGACTTCTTTTGTTATTATTACCTGTGTGCTGTATGTAATGTTTGCATTACTTCTGGGGAATTGGTACATGTATATAAAACATATGTCTTGTTTCCATCCTCTTTGCCTTCCTCTCTCCTCCCATCTCTTGATTCCTTCCTCTTTAAGACATGTTTACCATGTAGTGTTTACATTCCTTGTGTGCAGTTGACACATGCGCAAACCACATTTTAATGCTTTTTCAGCTTGTTTCCTCCCCAATCCCTTTATCACTTGAATGCTTTTACCCTTTAGAAAGATACACACTCTACTGCCTCTCCTGCCTATTATGTTGTTCTTTATTTATACTTTGGGTTTATCATATCAGAGAAACCATGCAATATTGAAGCTCGTGTGTCTGATCTATGGTCACTTAACCTTGTGACCTCAGTAACTGTCCACTTTTTTACTCATGACTCTAGTTTATCTTTCCTTGTGACACAGCACTTACTGCACCATGTGTAAAAAGCACAATTTCTTTGTTCATACGTTCATTCACACTTTTGTACATTTTCATTCACAAACCTTTATCAGATATGCAATTTTAAAATATTTTCTGGGGTTTGTCATTTCATTCTCTTCACATTATCTCATTTCAAAGATGAAAAATGTGACATTAATTTAATAGACCTTATCAATTTTTTATAATTTATGTATTTTGTGTGGAATGTAAAATCTCATTACCTAAAAAGGATCATCTTGATTTTCTTCTATGTTATTTTGTAAGAATTTTATATTTTACATTTAGGTCTATGAATCATTTTGAATTAATACTCTTGAAGGATATGAGGAAGGTCTGTCTACATTTTTGGGGCATATGAATGTCCAGTTACTCTAATACAATTTGTTAAAAAGACTACTTTTCCTCCCTTCTCTTTTCTCATGTAGATGATTGAAATAGAGATAGTTTTAGATAAACAGTAAAAGATATAGATATATAATTTTGAAAGAGCTGGTCATGATGATATATGCCTGTAATTTCCATACTGTAGTCCACAAGGGTAAGAGGATAACAAATCTCCGCCGTACATGGACAACTGTGTCACTTAGTGAAACCTCATCTCAAATAAAAAAATTAAAAAGGTCTGAGAATGTAAGTTAGTGCAAAGGTTCTAAATTGAATACTCACTATGGCACAAGAAAAGAAAAGCACACAACTAAGTTCTAGTACATTCTTACTCAACCGAAGCTCTTTGTATGGATTTTTTTTTTTTTTTTTTTAGACAGAGCCTCACAATGCAGTTCAGGCTGACCTTGAGCTCACTTTGTAGGCCAGGCTGTTCTGGAACTCACTAGGATCCTCTTGCCACAGCCTCCGAAGTGCTGGGGTTACAGTCGTGCACCACCACACATGGCTTTAATATTTTTAAAAGCACTTGATCAGTGAAAGATTTGGTCTGGAAAATCATATTTTTAAAATCAATTGTTGGTCTTCCATTTTCTTTTCACTTTCCTACTCTCTCTTTTCTTGTGAAATATTCATTAAATCCAATGTGCTTTTATTTATTTGCAAATATATATGTGTAATCCAGTGAAATATTAACTTGCTTGAATTTTTCTGTCTCTGTCTCTCTCCCTACCTACCTATAATTTCAATTTATAGACATGAAAATTCCTAGATTACAGATACATAGTGAGTGAATTCAATATCTAAATACCTTAAGTATAGGCCTTCAGATTCCAATCGTACACTTCCTAAAACTCCAAACCAAATCAGAATAAAAGAAAAACCACTCGAGTAATTTTGTCAAAAGTTACATGAACCTAAAATAGAGTAATGAGACATACATGGCAGTGCTTGTATTATTCTTCCTTGCACAAACATTTGAGAACAGTTGTAGTAATAGCTGAGACAATTGAAAAAGAAATTGCAAAAACTCATATTTCCACTAATCAAATGGAACTAATAGTTTCACCTTATGTGTATTCTATTATTTTTATTATTCCATTTATACTCTATTATGATACAATGTGCAATAGACCTGAAGATGAAATATGGAATCAGTAATAAATTGTTCTAATTCAACATATTCTTTCTCATTTGATTGTATTACACTACATTCAAAACATTTACTTGACAAGATGAAAGCTGAACAATAACTTTGTGATTAACATTTGCTTTCTATTCTTTTAAGATAGATATTTTTTAAATAGAAAGTTAGTTTAAATTCAAATGGAATATTATTATTTTGCAGTAGAAAAACTATTAACATTTTCGAGGTGCTAATGTGTGAATAGCTAAGCTCTTTATAAGTATTACCTTTACTGTTCTTGCAACTTTCTTAGATTAGTGTCATATTATTAGAATTTTAAGCAAAGCAAACATTGTGACTTAAATTGGTATTTCAGACATTCCCAAAGTCCTTCCCCAGCTGAAGAGGCGCATGCCTGAGGCAAAACTTTGCATTTAATTTTGAAGTTTAAATTTTGAACAGTATAATTTTTATTTTATTATTTTCCAATAGACAAAATTTTATTTATACTTTGGAAATACAGATTACTCCTTCATACCCCAATTGTGTATTTCAGTTAGCACAGATTCTATCAAGCAGATAATTATAATGCATTGAAATTAAAATATTGACATGTTAGCATTTGTTAGATAATAATTAAGCATCTATTACATTCTTTGAATAGAATTAGTTACAAGAGTTTTACTGATACAAAAATGAAATTGTACAGATGTAGACTTTGTCAAATTTTTAAAATGAATGTAGAAACAAAACAAAATATACAGTAGTTCATTCTTTTCAAAATTGCATGGATTGGTAAGAGGATTTTGAAAGCACTGTGGCCTGTTTTTATTAATATGGCTGCACAGCTTCTAGTCAAATCTTTAAGTATTCCCTATGTCAATTCTTTGTTATTTAGGTTACCTAAGTGAACAGAATCAATACAACATATATGTATAATTATGCAAGGTAACTCGCTTGGTAGGCTTACCAAGTAGGAGGTGGCAGAGTTCACATGGGTTGTGCATGGCATCACAGACAGAAGGATCTATAATGATCATCTGTGTGCTGGAGACCCAGAAGATCCAGCAGTGGCCGAAGATCAAAGGGCTGGACTCTTCTGCAGAGTTGCCAGGAGATGTCCACACTGGAAGACTGAACTTTTAGTTTATGAATTTCTTTTTAAATTAAATATGTTTCTTGTAGGCAATATATTGTTGGATATTGATCTATTCTGCTAGTCCATTTCTTTTGATTGGTTAATTGAATTTATTTACATTGATGGTTATAAATGATATGTATTGATATTTCCTTGTCATATTGTTCCTGTTGTTTGTTCCCTCTCTTTCCTCTCTGTTTAATTGCCTGCCTTGTTTGGTGGAGTTTTCCTATTGTTGTTTTTGGAATTCTAGTCTTTCTTATCTGTTTCTTGAATATCCTTTGGGATATTTTGTAGTGTTGGTTTGGTGGATTTTAATTTCTTCAGTTCTTCTTTTCATTAAAATATTTTATTTCAACATCAATTTTGAATGAGTTTTGCAGGGTACATCAGTCTGAGTTGGAGGTTGTTTTCTTTTAAGACTTGAAATATTTCACTCCAATCTCTTTTACCTAAGGGTTTGTGTTGAGGAGTCTCCCGTGATTTTGCTGAGCTTTCCTTTATAGCTGATTCATTTCTTTTTGACAGCAGCTTTTAATATTCTGTTCTTGCAGTCAATTTTGGAATATTGACTATTATATACCTTGGTGTAGACTTACTTTGGTCATGGCTAATTAGAGTTATATGTGTTTTACTTATCTGTGTGGCAAATTCTCTTTCCAGTTTTTAGAAGTTTTCTGTATTACTTCTTTAAAAAAGCTTTTTATGCCATTTGCACAGTTTCCTGTGTTTTCATTGCCTCTACTGAATATTACATTGTTCTTCTTTGCAAGTTCTTATGGTTGTTGGATTGATTTTTCATGGTTCATTGCTATTGTTGAAGAAATCTTTTTGTAATCACTAACCACAATCTTGTTTTCTAATCTGTCTTCACAGTGGTTCACTTGTCTATGTACACTTTCATATTTTTGAATGTTTCATGGATTCCATTTCTTTCCCATGTTGGGCATTCATGATTCCATTATTTTCTTAAGATCTTCTTTTTGTGCATGTGCATGTGTGAATGTCTACTATGCATTCACTGAGCAAGTTCTTCATTATGATCTTTTGCCTGAGAGATTATTTCTGACCTGATTTTCTGTATTGCCTCATTCATCTCTTTTGTTTTATTTTTTTCTGCTCTATGATTTCAGAAAATACAGGTGGGTAGCTGATGATTTGCTCTAGTTCATTGTCTCCTGGACTTCTCTTGGGGAGGGTAGAGGTCTGGGGTTGCATTTTGTATCTGTACCTTGTCATTTTCTGTTTTTTTTAAATTTTAATTTACTTTCTGTGTCAATGCATGTAAGTTGCTTTGGTAGATAGCTTTATCACTACTATCAAGGCTTTCCTCAAAAATGTCATCTAAGTGTAGCTGGCTCTTTTCTTTGTGTCTATCTGAAGATCTGCCTCCCCTATTTATTAGGGATGAAAAGATGCTTACATTTATTCTGACATTTTATAACTTAAATATTAAATGTAGATTTAATAATGCTTAATACCGGGCTGGGGATTTAGCTCAGTGGCATAAGCGCCTGCCTGGCAAGCGTGAGGTCATGAGTTCGAGCCCCAGTACCACAAGAAAAAAAAAAATAATAATGCTTAATACCTATATTAAATCAATAAATATTATCTTACAGAGAAAGAAAATAAAGATATCCACCTAATATATTCATATTAACATATATTAAAAATACTCATGACAATTACAATCTTCGTTTCTGTAACTGGTCATGTAAATGTAGCTGGTATTTATAGCAACTTTATTATGAGTCATTTGTAGACAAATGGATGCAACTTGAACCATGATGTTAAGTGAAATAAGTCAGACACAGAAGCTTAAACACTTTCTCTTAAATCAGGAACCTAAAATATAAATAAGGAACAGAATAAATAATAGATAATATGAAATAGTAGGTACATTTTCTGTAAATGGAAAGGAAACAACAATATTGCATAGGGGAAAAGGGAGAGGAAGAAAATGATATGAAAATGAATTAAGATATGTTATACACATGTACTGTCCCCTGCAAATAATATACTCATTATATACTACAAGCCTGTACTAATAAAAATAAAAACTGAAAAAAATTGTAAGTATATTCCTCAGATTAATTTTATGTGCTGAACATTTTGCACGTTTTGTTAATTAGCTCTTAACAATTTTGTGGTACTTTTACCAGTATGATCTGTCCACACACATAAAGAAACTGAGGTTCGGAGTAATTAAAAACCTGTCAAATGTTCAAACAGCTAATAAAAATCACAATCAAAATTCAAATTCAAGCATACCAGTGAAATGGATCCAGTGCCTGACTGTGTTAGAATTCAGCTCTTGCAATATATTTAATGTAGTTTCTATGAATATACATGCATGGGATCGCAGCATTTCTCTTCTCTTAACAAAGACATTTTTGTCCCTTGCCTTATGTTAATGTGGAAGTCAAATGTCTTCCACATACTTTGAAGCAGACAGTGATTTTTTTCTGTCAGTTGGTTTATTTGAATCCTACTCATGTACTGTCTTGATGTAGCGCTACTTCTGTCAGTGCTGGGTTAGCAAGCTTTTATACAAGAGGAATTGGAAATGAAATGCTATGAAATTGAGACTTGCTCCCCTTCAGGACCTTCAGAGCACTGCTTTGTACTCAGAAATCTATCAGGTGAACCTCTATAGTAGTATCTTATTAGGCTGACAGTCAAATGTGAGCTCTTGAATAAAGTATCGCATTGAAAAGAATTTTTCTCCTGTAGATTATATGACTCTGAAAGCTTTGTAATTTCTTAGCCACTTATAGGATTATAATGCCCTTTGGTGAGTCTTGCTTAAATGTCAGGTCCTCCTCATGTACATTTTGGGATGAAGCTCCTTATATTTTTCATTGGCTTGTTAGCTTATGTTTAAACAATATCAGTATTTATGTATACTCCTTACTAAATTATTCAACTTTAATCTCTTTTCATGCATGCCAAATTACATCGTTTATCAGTGCAGAGTAGCCTGAGAATGCTATGCTCTTATTTTAAATTGGATAATCCATGATCGCTTGTGAGTTTGACATTAAAGGAGTTTTTCTATTTTCTCACATTTATACTATACATAATCTAAGTATTACTTGAGTTAAGCTATTAAAGCTTTACATTTTGATATACTATTTAATGTTTCTTAAACGTATATATCATATCCAATCAATTTTTTGGTAGTATCACTTTATCTTATCAATGATTCTTTTCTTTTTTATAGGTTTTCTTAGCACTATACATTATTTTTTGCAAACATTCGGTTTTCCCTTTGATCATCTCTACTTAATTGGTATTAATCTCTAATGCAGGCAAAGTAAAACAAAATTATATTTCACAAGGCCAAAAAGGTAAAAAGGTACTAGAAATTAAGAATTCTAGTCATGTGATCAGATGCTTAAATTCCACTAATTCCTAACAAAACAATCTCATGCAAATGAAAGGGAAAAATATTTTCATGAAAATCCAGAGATCTAGCTTACTTGAGAGAAATAATTTAATTTTTGCATATCACATATTCTATCGAGATAGGGATGGGAGTCAGTGATGATTACAGTTCAAATAAACCCTAATTCTATGATTTTCATTTATTTCTTTGTTCTCTCTCTCTCTCTCTCTCTCTCTCTCTCTCTCTCTCTCTCTCTCTCTCTCTCCCTCTTTTTGTACTGGGGATCAAACTTATGACCAGGCAGGCGCTTATGCCGCTTAGCTAAATCCTCAGGCAATCTGTAGTTTTCTAAATCAGACATCCATGGATTCATGACACCATGTGATTAGGTGAAATAAATTAGACACATCAGCTTAAATATCGCATGGTTTCTCTTACATGAGAAACACAAGATATAAATAAAAAGCAAACTAAAAAATGGATGCATAGAAGTACAGAGTACTTTTTTCAAATAGGAAGGGAAACAAGAGAAGGAGAGAGCGGGGAGGAAGGGAAGGAAAAGGGATGAGGGAAAATATTGAAAGAAAAAATAGAGATAAAACTTTGGTAAATGGAAAGTAGACCAAGTACTGAACAGAGCAGGAAAAGATGGAAGGAGTAAGGGACAGAAGAAGCATTAAGATGTGTTGTGTACATGTACTAGCTCCCCACAATACATGTGATAATTATGTATAGACATGTATTAATAAAAATTAAATTGGAAAATAAATATAATCTATGATTTTCTTTACTTTTAGACCATAGCCCCAAACTTTTGAAAATGAAAGTAGAAGCTGGCAAGATTGACTAGGGACAACTATAACTGCCATTTAGAGAAAAGACAGATTTAGTAGTATACTCTTGATATCATTTCTTACCTTGTGAAAATAAATGCATTGAATTATTTTGTAAATATTTTACAAGACAGAAACTAACAGAAACAAGTAACAAGTTATTTTAGTTTATCATATAAATGTTTCATCAGTTGCAAGAAAATTTTCACAAGTATAAGTCTATGACTTGTTTTGACATTTCTACATTAAAGAATATAACTGTATTCTTGCTTTTCTATAGCAACATTTCCATTTAGTGGCACTTGTCTCAGTAATGCAATTGGGCTTTAAGGAAGACAATTAGCTCTTAAACTGTCTTGTTTGTTACTTGATATATCATTATGATTTTTTCATTATTCGATACGTGTAAAGCAACTGTAAATTTACTGTCCCAGCCACAGTATATGAGGTACATGATTGTGACAATACAAAAAGCTATAAATCCAGATTATTTCAAGAAAGCCAAAATATGAAATCACTATCAACGGGGCATTGTACACAATAGCAATAGAGTTTTTATCATGAAGTTCTAGTGGTGTGGTCTTTTTTGGAATGAAAATTATGGAACAAAATTACTGAATAAAACATTTCACACCATTATTGGAAACACTGCTGATAATTAATTCATTAAATGTTGGCAGTAATACAAATATTAATGAGTTCCAGAGTAAAAGTAGTAATTCTTTCCTCATTAAGAACTTTCAATACACAGTGTTCTTGAAAACAGTTTAGTTTCTATAGAATTTTCAAACTCCCTCTGTAGAAACCACTACAATTATATTTTAGCAGTGTTTAGAAGAAGAAAGGATAAAAGATTCCAACAAGAGAGACAGAAGCAGAGCAAATGGCAGGCCGTGACAATGTATATTTAACAAAAAGACAGTTGCAAGGAAAGAATTTTATTTTGTTTTGATACTTGTTTATATATTTTAATTATGAGAAATATTACTAATTACTGAAATGCCTTGGAAATTTAATACATGAGTTATTCTACCATCATACTAAAAATCTAATTGCATAATGATAATTCTCATTTTAGAGTTTAGATAAGTAAAATGTGTAACAGTTAAGAAAGTTGGACAAAGCATTTTACTTTGTAAGTTGCTATCTTGGGAATTAAATCCAGTGTGTCTGATACTGACATTTCCTGGGTAATTTCAATGTTACTATTTATTCAATATATTGGATAATAGTTCAAATAAATATGCCTCAATATATGTATGCTCCTTCAATTATGGAAAATCACAGTTTAAATAAAGCTTAAGCATTATTTAACAGATATTTCATTTTCCACATCTATAGATAGTTATTTATAAATCTATATTGGGAAAAAAGTCAACAATTAGAAGATACATAATAATAATATCAAAAATTCCTACTTCAAATCAAAAGGAAAAGGTAGAAAATATATTAATTTTTTTCAAAGCAAACGAATCTTATCTGCATTTTCAACATTATCAGGGACATAATTTGTTGATGGAAAATAGTTGTATAATTTATATTATCATTTACTTGAGATAATAAGAAAACACATTACCACTATTCAATGATCTTTTAAATAACTTAGTTTTTATTTTATTTCAGGGAAATTTTCTTTTGCAAATCCATTTTGTTAGAAGGAGAAAAAGAAAAAATAAAGAAGAAAAAAAACATAATTTAAATCATCCCGCAGCAACAATGGTACATACGTTGTGCATTATCATTCCTAAATCATTGATCCAGAAAACACTTCATAGGTTGACTAAACAGTACAGATATCATGTCTGTTTTAGTTAAATTATGAGAACGCTGTTCATAGATGGACTAAATTATACAAATACTATATCTATTTGCTTATGTATTCACTGGCTAAAGAAATAAGTGATCAACAGAGTTCTCCATTTATCTTGTTTTCCAAATCTTTACTTTTTCTCCATAAGTTATTATATTATTGGTGAAATGACTATAATCTTAAAATAACTTATCATGAGTACAATTCATAATCATGCCTATCTATGATATTGCTTTATATTTTCTAAAAAAGAAGTACCACTCAACTGTCACTTTTAGCACTACATTTTTCAAAAAGAAATAGTTCAGCTTTCAGGTGGTCTAGAGATACAATTTTGTGACTCTAGTGCACTTTTCATGCTGTATTCAGGAAAGTGTCATATGCAAAGCCAACACTACTGTGCCCTATTGTGTATGAAAACACGATTCATAAACTATGTTAGGATAAAGTTTGCAATATCTGGTAAGAACATAGTTTGTGTCCTTTGAAGATATATACATAATAGAAAAATATAAGACTTTGTGATCACATGACAGAATTTCATTCTGATCATTTTACTTTGTTCCAGAAATTAACTTTCATCAAGAATAAGGAAATTAGTGCCTAAATGAAGGGAAATACTCTGTCTTACTGTTTCAACAATCAGGAAAGCATGATTTACCATGTGCTATAATATGGCTAAACTTATTTTTTAAAGTAACTATCAAATAACCAAATAAAATCACAATAAATGAAAATATTATAAAAGAATGAAAATATCTGATAATAACTTACTAGGTCTTCACTATTTACTTATGTATCATTTAAATTCCCCCTCATTGAACTAAGTAACCATTAAACTGTGGCAAAACTGAAATGAGAAAAATGCTTCAATGTAAAATACATAGCAGCTTTAAATTTATAGAAATCTACTTATAATATTATTATTACACAATGATAAATCAACAATATAAAATTTAAACAGTGAACAAAAACATAGTGAAGAATTTAAACACACTGTCACAGTGTGCTTAATGCAAGTTTTGTTTAGAAAAGTATTTGAAGATCTCAGCTCTTTGTGTTTAGATCAAAATTTTCAAACTTTATCATGTGTGAGAAATACTTGGAGAGCATTTGGAAATCCAGATTCCTTGCTCTATCCCTTAAGTTCTCAGTGCTTTGAGACCAGGGTAAGTGTTTACATTTCCCAAATTTGCCATTATCTTTACCAATGTGAGGACAAAACTTCAAATGATGCTACTTAGATCACTGGAGATTTTTGACTCTTTAATTTATTTCAAACCAGATATTGCAAATGTGACGTAAAACATTTTATCCTCTGTTATCTTCTCCTCTCCTGTGGATAATACTTTCTTCTTTCTCTTTTTCTCCCACAGTTGTTGACATTAGTAGCATAATTTCCCCCTTGAAATTAGGTTAAAAAAGAAGTTATGCATATAACATGATAACGCTTATCTACTTTTTAAATTTTGATTTTAGTTTTTGAAGGAAGACCTTGCTTGTATCTAAAATGCTAAGGATGTGCAAACTAAGGTGAATATATGCAGTAAATACATCACAAACGCCTAGGTAGCATGTAGCAAAATACATTTACACCTTGGATATTTTCTGCCTATTGTGGGTCAGATGTGAATGGTGTCTATCTTCAGTTCTTGTGTTGCCTGAAGGAATAGATCTTCCCTAGAAAGTATGATAAGAGATAATCAGAATCCTTGCTTAATTTGGTAAATTTATCATGGTAAAAGACACTGTGTCACTAATCCCCTTTGACATATTTACCTTCACTTCAGACTTCACACTTAGCCAATCATTCTTAAGAATCTGTCCTTTCCTGTACCATTTTTTTAAAATTCAAACATTCGCTGAGTTTTTGATCAACTCTTGTATATGGGACAAAGTGTATCTCAAACAGTAGGAGAAGACATCACTGGTAAATACCCCGTAGTTCTTAAATGTCTCCAAAGTGATCAATTTGATTAGCAAACCAAATCGTGTTGTTCTGATTAATCAGTAGAAACATTTATCTCCCTATGAGAGCACCAGAGGTCCCCGGCTCAGCAAGCCTGGCGCTCGCTGGGCAAAGGTGTGTCATCTTCCGGTGCGGAGCAGCTGTTGTTACTTCTCCTGCTTCTTCTGCGGGATCACATCTTGAAAAATTGCTTAACCTTTTGTTTTTAATCTCATGATTCAGGATATATTCATAAATACATATTTGCCTTAGTAGAAAGGAATCATATTTTAATTGGATACACTTCCAAATAGTTCTCCTTCAAAACCAGATACTCATGTTTTTAAAAAAAAAAATACACTGGATTTGTTTAAAATAGCAATAATTTTATATTCTTGGATTTATTAGGAAGAAGAGAGTGCTAAATTCAGAGGAAAGGTCTTCAATTTTTCTAATATTGAATTGTTCTAGTATTAAATGTCACCATGGACCCTAAGGGACCTAATTAACTTCTTTCAACTTCAGTGTTCTCTTCTGTTTGATGCTGTAAGTGATACAGTCTTCAGAGCTTGGAGAAACCAGCACAAATTTAGAAAGAATGATGTGAATATAATAAAAGCAGTTCACATTAATGATACACAAACTAGATCTGATTAAAATCTTTGCCTTAGTGACATCTGGTGATTTTCAAATATCACATTTTATTGATATTTCAACTTAGGTATCTTGAGTTGTAATGAATTTTGACTGTTATGAAGGTAAAGTGTAGTATCACTGATTGACTTAAAATAACAATACTTAAGATTTACTTCATTTATGATGGTTAGAAGTATTGCTGCTGTATTTTTTTTTTACAAAGAGGACAGATTTGAGTTAAAAAGAGAAATGTTGCAGCATTTGATTGAGATTTTACAATATGCAAGGATGATGCTTGATTTTTAAGTTGATGTCTTGTAAACAGTTTTTATGAAACAATATATATATATGTATATATATATACATATATATGAAGCATGTGTTTTGCAATAAAATGTCATTTGTTCTATTAATTAGTTTATCATGTTTTTTGTTAATTTATTATTATTGTTTTCTTGCAGTTATTTGTTATTTATAGAACTAAAATTATTATTTTTACCAAATAAAATGTGTTATATTGCATGTTAGCTGTTAATATTCCTTTGAATATTTATTGCTTTGGACCACATTTTTACCTATGTACTTTATGCTTCAGTAATTGTAAAAGTCTCTCTTTTGAAGAATAATTCGTGTTTCCACATTATTCTTTTATTACATATACAATAAGTGTAAGAGCACTCAAAGGGCTAGTGATAATATACATTGGTTGCTTTGTGATATATATCCAACTAACATATAAAATGTTCTTATTTATTTATAAATCCTACATAAGATTAACAGACCATTATTTTTGAAATAAAAACTGAACTATTGGTCACTACCTTTCAACTGAGCAACATAATAAATCTTATAATTAAGTCTTGCATAAGAATGTATCACATATATTATAGAGCTGCTATAAAGATATATTGATTAGTATAGTTAGTATTTTTTAAATCTTCCCCAAACTTACGTGAATGTTTCCAATACTCAAAGAAAATTAGTTCTTACTATATTTCTCTGACAACTGATGGTACAATGGAAGCTTAATGTGGAATTTTATACTCTCCAGCTAAAGAAGAATACACATTATTAGAGACTCCATAAAACTGTAAAGGAAAACAATTCTTTGCTTCAGTATATGGGAAGAATTGTATACTAAAAATCATCACTTCCACTTTAGTTTGCCTGGTCTTCAACTCCATTAAGATCTCCCTTCCCAAATCTCCAAACATATCCTTGTATCTCCCCATATTTTGATGTTAGACCCTATTTCCTCCTATATTCCTTGTAAACATTGATTTCGCAACCATTATTATCTTTTGAATTGAATTTAATTAGAAATTTATTTACCTTCTCCCATTAATGTGTTTTTCACAAAGAGAAATAATTTTTTATAAGAAAACATCTAAAATGCAGAACATACTGTATGTTTAATGTCATCGATATATCCATACTTACTGAAGTCTTCACACTTAAACAAAAATTGTAAATCACTGTTACTTAGAATTAACTCAGTAGAAGTGTTTGGTATGCTGTACTTGTGATTGTTTTACTTAGTTAATAACCAAATAATAATAACCAAATTTACTTCAATGTCTGTCCATTTTCTTTCATAATATTGAAAAATCTTTGATATATGTTGGTAAGAAAATAGTATTTAATATCTCAATACTACTAACAATGGATTGGCTTTTCCACCTTTAAATACAACGAAGCTTGACAGTTTAATGAGTACTTATCATATAATAATATTTTGTCCCTTCATGTAATTTACTAAACCATTTCTAATTAATTTTACATATTCAACTGTATCATGTGACTATCTAAAAAGTAAAAGAGAGGAAAAAACAATGCTGCAAGCTGTCATGTTCTCACTAACAAGAGCAGCACTGAATATCGATGAATTTATAATGCTAAGAGCCATTTCTCTTTGCCTCCAGCCTCATTACACTAAACTGATAATGTCTTGACATGTGGTCTATATTGCCCTCCATGTAAGATATTGAGAACTCAGAGTGATGTGGTGTTTTAGGAAAGTGATGAGGGCGCGAGATAAAACTGTAAGAAAGAGACTTTACGCACTGCTTCTTCACATTCTCTTCACTTCTCTAACTTATTCAATTAAATTTCAGCAAAAACGTCAAATCTAAAGTGGTTTCATATTCCCCGTCTGCCTTTCGTAAAGTGCTTCAGTTTGTGTGCCATGGGAGCTGCTTATAAAATGTTGCAGAGTCTGCAGTACCAAAGAAGTCAGCAGTCTGCAAATTTTCTCAGAACTGGACATTTCATATAAATTATTTTCTGCTCTTTTATAACTTTATTTTTAATTACATGCTTTCAAAAATTAGGATAGACTTCCTTTTTGGATTAGTCCATGTTGTTTCTTACAAAATTTGTAATAAATTGAAATTTTTATGAGCCAAAGACTAAG